>PVIY010010613.1:0-68064 GCA_004026745.1 Myrmecophaga tridactyla | reverse complement strand
CCTCAAGGCACAGGGACAACAGTTACCCACTCGAGCAGGACCCCTGGCTTTGACCTACCAGAAATCTTGGGACTGGTGGCAGAGAACCCACGCAAGAAATCTTGGAACTTGTGCCTGGGACCTGTGCAAGGCCCGGCAAGGATCACCCACATGGAACCTCAGGTAACTCCCTCAGTAGCAAGTAAGCCAATTTCATTTCTTATAGATTCAGAGGCCACTTAATCTGCTCTCCCCGAATAGGAAGGGCCAACTAATAAATCTTTAGTCTCAATAATTGGGATTGACGGCATATTTTCATAGCCGTTAGCCACCCCACTCCTTCCCTGTTCACTCAACAACCACACGTTTACTCACTCATTCCTTATCCTTCCATGCTGCCCAACACCAATCTTAGGAAGGGACATCCTGGCTGGGTTAAAAGCCCAAGTACTCATTCCTTTTCCTCAAACCACATCAGGCATCTTCCTTCTGTCTTTAGTCAATACAACCTCTTCAACAGACCCTACCAACCCTCCTTCTCTTCTTTTGTTGACCCTAAAGTATGGAATGGAAACTACCATTTTTGGGGCCCACCATGAGCCAATTGCTATTAGCCTTAAGGACCCATACCTCCTTTCCTGCTTTTCCCCAATACCCAATACCCCCTGAAGCCCTCCAAGGAATGGAACTCATTGTTAAACACCTCCTACGAGTGGAACTCTTAAAACCAACTAATTTTCCTTACAACACCCCCCATTTTACCAGTTAAAGAGCCAAGTGGGACATATCAGATAGTTCAAGACTTAGGCATCATTAACCAGGCCATCCCATCCTATTGTCCCAAACCCCTATACACTCCTGTCACTAATTCCACTCCTAACACCCCTTCTCATAGTTATAATATTCCTCATTTTTGAGCCTTGTCTCTTAAAACTCTTAACCAGTTTTATTCGCAGTACTGTCCAAACAAGGACGAATTAGGCCATTGGTGACATGCTACTTCTCCAGCAAAATCCCCCGTACCAGCCACTGCCCTGTGATGAAATATGGGCACAGCTCTATGCCCCCCAACCAGCAAGAAGCAGATACAGAAAACAGACATTCGTCCTTCAGCCTCCCAAGAAAACTAAAAGGAAAAAGGATGGAATGTTAGGCAGAACCCTTTCCCCAGTGACATTACCAAGCCCTAGCAAATATTCTAAGAAGCTTCCCCCACCCCAGCTCACATGGCAGCTGCACGTTTGCCCCTACATCTGCCCTCTGGCAGTGCACTCCTGCGATAACCCCCTTACCCAACATCTGGCCTCCATCAGTTACAACCCTACATGATTACAGTGGTGCTTAAAATCTAAACCCTGCCAATGAAGAGTTGCCAACTCCCAACTTAGCCCTCTGTTTCCAAAACCAACCAATGGAAACCTGCCAACTTCCTGCTCCCAAGCTAGACAAAGAAAACCCACTGCCTCGCTTTCCCTATTTCTCACCAACTATCCTTATATAACCCATATCCCTTCCCTTGATTGGAGCTGTCACCATCTTAGGCATCAGCCTGCCTGCCTATAGCCTTGCAATAAAAGTTCCTTTGATCAAATTTTAGCTCTTCTCCTCCTTCCTGGTTGAAAAACCTATCACTTACAACATACATTTTTCAATGCAACCAATTCCCACAATTCTGTTGTAGGTAGACATTACATTCTTGCTACACATGTGGAGACACTGGAGTTTTATGGAAATTGAGATTTGCCCAAAGGCACATGATCATTAAGTAGGAGACCCAGGATTCACACCTCATCTAAATGGCCCCCATATTGCCATATTTCCCTCCACCAAAGACCGTAAATCCACTTCTCTGCATAGTCCTTTGGCCGTCATTTCCCTTTCTGTACACAAAGCTTTCATGATGTATCAGTGCCAAATGCTTTCCTACCACAGCAATGTGTACAGTGCTTCTCCTTATTGGGAATTTTATCATATTTACCGATTTAGAAAGAATGCAAGTTTACATGTATGTGATTAGGAAAAAACCTTCAGAGAAAACCATAGGAACAATCTACTTCCTTACTAAAATCATGTAAAAGTGGGGAAAGGGCTACCAGTCTCTATATACTACTCAACTTTGATGAGCTTTTGTTTCTTTCTAGAACCCCTCCTTTAGACCCCAAGGCATCTGTACTTTTAAGTTTATGTTATAACAGAGATTTCCTTTGGTACCAGGGGCTAAGTTGAGGGAGGTGGGGGGAAAGAAAAGGAAATAAAGAAAACATCTGTTCAAGTGTTTGCAAATTGACTTGTCCAAACTTATCCAAACAGTAAGTTTAGAGAATAGCTGGAGGGTCATGTGTGGGCCCCTTCCATCCCCTCGTTTCCATACATGCATCTTATTTTGGGCAAGTGCACATGGCCCTGGGAATTTCCCCAGATATCCACTCTTTCCTAGGAAATAGTTTCCTCACAGTCTTGGCCACTGCACTGCATGTCTCATAGCCACCAACCCTTACCTGGAAAGCACAATTTAATTGCTTTCCCACAGCACTGTGTAGGAAGGTTCCATGAGATACTTTCTACACACAGGGCAAGTTCTAGGACAATGAGCCTACAGCAAATGCATTAGGTCAACCCCTTATGCCTCCACCAGACAGACTGGTACAGATATACATGCTTTCATTATGTGCACAAGGGTTACCTTGGTCCCTCCAGAATGGGGACTGGGGACCTGCACTGAGAGTAAGTGTTGAGGGAGGTGGGAGAGGCCAGCCGGGGTGCCATGAGATTCTACTGTAACCAAGCCACCAAATTAATAAATACAATTTTAGCCTACTGAACTTTACCTAGATGTTTACTAATCTATTGATATATGATAACATAGCTAGAAGGCAAACACTTAACTATTGTAATTCACTGAACTATAGTCTTAATGTCTGTTAACCTTTTGAAGTGGCCAGGAGAAAATACTTGCAATTGTTAAAATTCACTGAACTGTAACCCAGATGCCCTGATGCTTTGACGGTGATGCTTTACTGTGTAACTTTATAATCTTTACTTTGTAAAGCCTCATGATAGCTCATGACTGGACTCGCTCGCACCTCCTTATCTTGTTTTGCAATTTTGAAGTCTTGTGATCTCCTCTGCAACCCCCTTTATGGATATTAATGAAGGAACCTGAGTCAGCTCACAGCTAATCCACCCCAATCCCTAAACTATTTTAGAGAAAACTGGTTCCAACAGAATTGGCCTGCCTAACAAGCACAGCAGCTCAAACCTTAAACAAAAGGTGTTACCTCATTATAATACTAAAAACCATGCCTCTCATCATGCTAAGCCTGCCATTTCCTTATATAGGATCGGTGACTAAGCAGGTAAACAATCTGCACATGCTCAATAACAAGACTGTCTCTAACTTCTTCACTACAAGTCATCATACTCATTATCCTAAATCTGCCTGCCTTTGTTAGAGTACTATAAACTCTCAGTTCCTGAAGTTCTTGGAGACAGATCAGAGATTTTAACTTCCTGTTTCCTTGCTTTGTGCTTCGCAATAAAAGCTCTTTCTTTCTTTGATGTCCCAGTGTCTCAGGTTTAAACAGACTGGGCAGCGTATCCGCGCGTTGTCCAGTACCGCTACTGCTTTTAAGTTGCCTTTGTCTTGATTCACTGGCCCTGTTACAGTAATCCTTTCTTCTCTGGGACTCTGAGGAAGATGCTTCTGCCAGATCTTGCTAATTGTTCAAAGCTTCTGTGGGGCAACAGAAGCTCCTTGCCCCACCATTTTGATCAGACAGGCTCTCGAGAACCTTGCCTTACCTTTCCATGCTCCACACTTCCAGCAATATACTGGGAAAAAGTAGAGTTTCTTTTATACCAAATTAAATGATGCTTAAACTTGCAGATAGACAATACGCTTAAAATTGAAGTTTAAAAAATATAGAGGAGGCGGATATTATAAAATATCAATACATTTAATATATAGGGGATAAAAGTCTGGCTGTCATAGTATTCTGTCTGCCCTTTGTATGGTTGAAAATTTTCATGATTAAAAAGTAAAACTAACAAAGTTCATGATTTGATAATACTTGTTTTCCCTCTAGAAAGTAATTTGCCTTTGAAATATTTTCACCATTCATTAGTGCAGTTCAATATAATTTTCTCTAAAATGTTTGCCTCAGATATAATTCTTAAAAATCATTAGATCTCAACCTTTAAAAGATAATCAGAATCCTAATCAAAGCCTCACTGCAGTCAAAGCATAAAATCTGTCATTTTTACTTTCAAGCCTTACTAACCAGGCTGCCTTTGAGTGCAGTATTAAATTCATATTTGATTTATTATCAAATGCAGGGTGCTTCAATTTCATTTTAGATCCTTCACATTTAAACAACATTTAACAGAGCTGAGAGCTGTTGCTGAGGTTGACAAGTGTTGGCATAAGAAGCAAATGAGACAACTGCCATTTGTACAGGAATGTATTATTTGGCAGTGTTTTGAGCTGGTCTTACCCCGAGATGACAGTTAATTATTGAGTTCACTCATAGTAAAATGAACCACGCTTGCAACTAGTATAAAGGAGAGGTTAAAAAAAAAAAAACCAAAAACTACATTTCAGTCTTTCTCAAACTTTTCCAAACTGCATAAAATGTTCTTTAGAAAAAGATACACTCTGCAAAATGTTGAAAGAATCAGACACCTTTATCACTATTTCATCAGCATAGGTTTATCCGTATGGCAGCATAGCTTCTTACTCGATTCCTTTACCTCACACAGGTGGCAGAAACCAAGATCTCATGGAGCTCTGAAACAGGTGCTAGCAGAGAAATAACTATTAAAGAAATAACTAACCTTATCCTACATGAACATGACTGCTTTCTAAGACCAAACAGCTAATGGAGTCTCATCCCAGCCGAGTGCCACAACTACCATTTCAGCATTAGGGAGTTATTATTTCTTTCTTAATACTGACGAGGTGATTCAGGAAAATATTTCATGCAAATAGTAACAGCTATCATTTCTTGAAAGCTCCCTATGTTAAGCCCTCCATGTGAAATAGCTCCTATAATTCTCATGGTCATTTGATGACATAAGTATAGTTATCTCATTTTTAAGTTAAGAAAATGAAAGTTTAGGGATCACACATGATTTTGCTAAGGTTTCTTCTCCTGCTAGACTGTAAGTTCCTCAAGGAAATAAACAGTTTTGCCTGTTTCATTTACTGGTGTGCCCTGCATGCCTAGAATAAAGTGAATTTGGCAGGTAAGTGACAGAACTAGGGCTTGAAATAAGTCTGGCTGCTACCCAGATCTGTTCCTTTAAATTCTATGATGAACTGTCTCTTAAGGCTCCTTGATATTTTCAGAAAGCATTCTTTAAAAGAATAGTCCTTAAAAGGACATTACTGGCCTATTTGAGCTCAGTGCTAAATCTATTAACTCCTAAAAGATAATAGAACCAGGTCCCAAAAAGATCCCAACAGGTGGAACAATTAAGTTGCAAAATGAAATTTAATTAGAAAAAATGGAAACTTTTTCCCTTTCTTCCAAACAGCAACTGAATTTATATAGATGGCCAAGGCATAATTTGGCAAAAGCATAAATAAAAAAATACAGGAAGATTAAATTGACAGGAAGCCTCTATAAATCAGCACTGAATAGGGGCTGCCAAAAGAGCTAATGCAATTCTTGGCTGCATTAATAGAATAGTTTGTCCAGATCAAGGGAAATAATAACTCCATTCTATTATATCCCTAGATCGAATCACATCTAAGCCATGCACTTTAAGAGAGATAGGTAAACTGGAAAGTATTCACAGGAGAATCACCAAGGTGGAGAATCAAAACCATGTATAAAATAGTTAGCTGGAGGAACAAAAGATGGTTACCAGGAAGAAAGAAAATTCAGCAAACGTCTTAGATGCCTTCAAAAATTTGTAAGGCTTTGTGATAGTTTGCAAGCTGCCAGAATGCGATACACCTGAACTGGAGTAGCTCTATCAGCTAGCAAGTCATGGAGCTGGTATCTGTTGGTCCCTTCCTCTTGGGCTCTGTTGCTTTCAGTCTCTGTCCATGTGGAGGTTCCTCACTTTGCTTCTCCGGGGCTGGCTTTCATCTCTTGGCTGCCCTTGGCTCTCAGGTTCTGGCTTGCTTAACATCTTGTGGCAATGTCTGCTGGGCTCCGAGCATCTCCAAATATCCACGTCTCTGTTCTCCAAGCGTCCACATCTGTGTCAGTTCCGCTGAGAAGA
The DNA here is from genome assembly GCA_004026745.1 of Myrmecophaga tridactyla. Taxonomy (NCBI): domain Eukaryota; kingdom Metazoa; phylum Chordata; class Mammalia; order Pilosa; family Myrmecophagidae; genus Myrmecophaga; species Myrmecophaga tridactyla. Next base: position 61,854 of record PVIY010010613.1, on the reverse strand, counting down.
TTCTGTTAGCTCTGAGGCTTATGTCATTTCTGGCACTTCTCCAAAATGTTTCCCCTTTTAAAAACTCTAGTAATCTAATCACGACTCACTGAGAACCGGGCACGCCACACCTCTATGGAGAGAATCTAATCAAAAGATTCCAACCTACATTATTAAATCAGGGTTAAAAGAAATGACTCCCTACACAAGATTGGATTAGGATTAAAATATGCTTTTCTGGGGTACTTGATATTTTCAAACCAGCACAGGCTTTCATGTCTAAAATATTTTTTTTCCCTGAACATTCTGGCCTAGAAAAAGCCCTAAGTCCAATGAAAGGGTCCTTATAGACAGAGGAAAGACAGCCATGTGAAGAGGAAGGCAGAAATTGGAATTATTGCAACAAGCCAAGGAACGTCTGGAGTCACCAAATTTGGTATAACAAGGAATTTTTCTGGCCTAAGTGGCCACAGAGAAAATATAAACTTGCAGATACTTGATGTCAGAATTCTAGTCCTCCAAAGTGTGAGAGAATATGTTTCTGTTGTTTTAGGCTGTCTAGTCTATGGCACTTTGGTCCAGCAGCTCTAAGAAACTAACAGTTTAAATCTAAGCTTCAGAAGGATTGCTGTAATAGAAGATGTTTATGGTTCCTTCAAGACATAAGATGCCATCTGGCCCAAACACCATATGAAAGGGAAGAATCAAAGTTCAGGTTAAGAGGAGGAAATAAGCTACAACCTACCCAAAGCAAAAAGCTTTCATTTATATAGCTTTATTGAAACTTCAGACATAAAAAAATTATTGTTTCTACTTCAGAGATGAGAAAACTGTAATTCAAGGAAGTTAAGGAATTTGCTTATTGTCACAGATTTATTGAGTAGAAGCACATAGATTCCTGCAATTCCAAAGTTCTTTCCTCTAGAATGGTAAACTTCTGGTTTGACTACTAACCACGTCTGTCAACTGCTATTATCAAATCATAAGTAATCCATTTTTCACAAAGGGCTGTTGATGCCGACAGCCATATGGTCACCAAAGAAAGAAAATGTGCTTCTACCTGAGGTTGCAAGGGTCACTTGTTATCAGAGAAATAGTCTGCCTCACACCACTTAGGGATTCTGTGTTTTGATCTGTATCATGTCTGTTAAATAAAGTAACGGTATTACAAGATTGTCTGAGTACAACAAGCTTTACCAATTTCATTGCATCTAAGTTTTGCATAAAATGGAATGGATTCCATATAATTTATTTCTAACAGTAATGCCAGGGGCAGTTTATAATAATGCATTATTTCAAAGAATTCCAAGGAAATAAGATTGTAATTTTAAACAGTCCTCTCTTCTTTAATAACCCTTTTGATTTCTTTAATAACTATGGCATTTACTTTACATCTTTAAACATCACTGTATTTCAGCCTATATAACCTATATTTAAAACTCTCTAATGGTTTCCCACCACTCTTGGAGTAAAAGGACAATTGCGTGGCTGGCTGGCATGGCCTTCACAATCACCCCCAATTCCATCTCTTGACCTCATCTTGGGGTACTCCTCTCCCTCTTCTCATTCAGCTGCAGCCACATTGACCTCATGGCTGGTTTTGGAAAAACTGTATTATAGTCTAGTATATGTGTCCTACAGAGCTGAATGATGAAGATTCTTTATCCCCTTCAGGCTTTCACTTTACTCCCACCTTTTCAATAGAGCCTACTTTGACAACCCCATTTAAGATTACAGCACCTCAACCTGAGACTCCCTATCACCCTTAAATGCTTCATATTTTCCACAGCAATTGCCCTAATTAACATTTTATTTATTTTTGTTATTTTCTGCTTTCTCCCCATGGCATATTAGCTCCATGAGGGGAAGGACCTCTTTTATTCATTGTTACACCGCCCCAGAGCTTAGAATGAATGCTTGTTGAGTGAATAAATGAGGGAACTATGGCTCTTATGCAGTGATTATTCTTAAAATAAATCTCATGTAATTCCTTTACATAAAGATAGTATAATGCAGTGTCTGTGTTTTCCATCCCTGTATAAATATCTTTCAAAACATTATATAAAGTCATCTTTACAAATGTTTTAAAAACAGTAAAAAACATTATTAAAATCTAGAAATTTATCTAAAAATTTAAAGAACCATATAATCTAGGTCTTTTCTACATGCCTAAAGAGCATGATTGCACAAAAATATGTTGGCTTTCCTTTATGCTAAAAGAATGGCTAAGAGATAGAAGTACTGGATTAGGTAATGCATATTTTAGCCTTTAGATCCCAGTTTTTCCAAAGCATAAAAGAATAGTGTCTTCCTACTCATTCCCTTATGCACAATATGTGTCCTCAGAAATATTTCCGCCAGCATCATCAGCTGCATTTGCAAATCCCTCTCTGTGTAGTCCTGTGCCAGTCCTTCCTGCTTTGGAAGGGCTTTGGATTCTAGTTGGAAAGAGGAAGGAAGGTGAGACTAATACAGCTCCGGCTGCCCCCTTGGATTCAGCAGAAGCACTGTCAACACTCTTGTAGATGAGTGCTACATGAGAGGATCTGGAAAGTTTTAGTTGATAAAAGCTTCTTGAATAATTGAGAAGAGATTACAATTGGATGAAACCCATCTATATTAATTATGACTTGCTCTCACTTGTAAGCTATCTCCTGTAGTGACTCTAAAGGATTAATAAATTTATCAAGACAAAGTATCCTAACTGGTAGTGTTTTAACCCTTATGATCTGCCTGGCAACAGCTGTGAATCCTTAATGGTTTCTAAATTGTTCACTGTTGTTCTGTGACACTGATTTACATCTGAGTACCCTATTTGATTCTTTTGTTCCCTACAACTGAAGAACTTGACAATATTTTTGATTGGTGTTACTGCGATGATAATATTAGCTGCTGTAACATTCAGAAGGTTTATCGTACATAATTTTCAGCTCTCTACTTATCTCTCACTTAGTCACACTTTTCGATCTTCATCGAAAATTCTCATGTTCTTGAGTTCATTTCCTAGTCAATTCAGTTATAGAAAGCAAATGTCTAAACAACCATTCAGTAAAGGCAAGGTAGACACATTGGGTTTAAGTTACCTCAGCTTCTACAAGGAATTATCAGAAGCACTAAATCAATATACATTCCTTTTACTCACCAGTTTAGGTTTGCAGGATTTTGTAATATTTTCAAATGCTTAATTGAATCATGCCAACAAATTGAATGTTGTTTTAGACTGATTGTTAAGATGTGAATGGGCTAAGGAAAACAAAATAAAACCTGACTTAATCTTTCATGGCTTGAAATGAGAATCAAAAGCTTTGTTTTTGATTGGGATATTCTTTAAGACATCCTGTATGTAGCAAACTATAGTTCTAGGATCGTATAAGCTATAACCAAGACAGTGGAGATTATAAAACCAGCCATGGCCGCTTAACACTACCTGTCAGGAATCATTACATTGCTGGCATTTATCTACCTTCCCTGCATTAACAATGCTTATAGACACGGATGCAGCATGAGCTGCAAAAGTAATAGATGTTGCATTTTGATAAAGTTTTAATGGACATGGGCATTTCAGTAGAGCTATAATGGGTGACAGTTTAATTCAGTGTCTCATAAAGACTTTAATTAAGATTTATAGGGCCAGCTATTGGAAGCAAATATGAAATGATGGCTGGACATGGGAAAAAAGGAGGTGACTGATGTTCCTAGTGGCTCATAACTAACCTTCATTCTAACCTAGATGATTTAATAAAAATCCCAGATCTGGAGAGTTTTGTAGTACTGTGTTCACAGGAGATAGAAAGCAGCAATTCCGGAATTTCTCACCCCAGACCCAGAGAGTTAACAAGGGTCCAGGTTCCTTGCCTGGATGATGAGGACCAATCACAATGCCTGCTGGCTTCTGATGATTACAAATTATTTCCAGTGGAGCTTGTTACATCCCCTGTGATGTCATACAGGTGTCTGACTTTTTTCCTCCTCTCCTTTCACCAAAAACAGGGTAAAAAATGACTATACATTCCCAATGAGAATATTACTCTTTTGGGTCTACGCTTCTAACTTCCATGAGAAATACCTAAAGTAGGTGATGACAGTCTTGCTCAGAGAACATTTGCAGTGCATTATCGGCAATATCCACTCTGCAATCCCCAAGCTTCTATAGCTGGGAAACCAGAGGGGAAAATCATAATGTAAACATGTCAGTAAAGTCATGTTGAATAAGTGGCCTTTATTTCAACCTAAAAGAAGTCAATACCAACGAGGCGAAATAACTGTAAGATCCCAAAATAGAAACACCAAAATTTGTGCATTAAATCCTATAACCATTAAAGTAATCTAAAAGTTTGTGTACCTTAGAATCACAGAATTTTAGAGTTGGAAGACACCAACAGGATATCTGGTTCAAAGAATGTTTGAATCTTACATAATCTTACAGATGGAAATTAAGTAAGGTATATTAAACCTACTTACCATTTTAGGCCTTTTCTTGCCACGATGTATTTTTTAAAATTCAAGTAAAATGCAAGACTGTGGAGAGGATAGTATAGCCACATGGGACACAGACTCAGGCATAAAATGTTAAATTATTATTTTTATTTCATCTTGAAGGATTACACTTAAGAGTTAGATATCATACCTATAATGCTTAATTTGGAGAGAAGTTGGAACTAGTAAATCTAAAGACTAACATGCAGTTATTCAATATATTTTCAAATGTAAAATGAAGATAAAAATATGCTGTTATGGGTTGACTTGTGTCTCCCCAAGAGATCAATTTACATCCTAATCCTTGGTTTTATGAATGTGATCCTACTTGGAAATAGAATCTTTGGAAGATGTTATTATTTAAGATGAGCCCAAACTAGATTAGGGTGGGACCTAATCCTATATGACTGGAATCCTCATAAGAAGAAGAAATTTGGACAAGGTTGCCAGGATACAACAATTTTACTTCCAATCATGTTAAGAATGAGATGTTGGGGGATATTCATGCAGAATTTTCCAGTGGAATTTTTCAGTATACAATTAGAAAAAGTGCTCCTGATTTTTGAGTCTTCTATTTACAAGGTGAATTTAAAACACCAGGTCAGATAAAATTGGCCAGGGATAATAGATGAAGTGAGGATTGAAAGTCAGAAGTCAGGAGAGGTCAACACTAAGAAGTGGATAGACAGAAAGAAGCAAGTGAAAGAAAATGGAGCGATGCATTCAGAAAGGAATGGAAAGAGTTGTTAAAGAAAGATGTTGTGGAAGTTAAGGGAAGAGAAGCTTGAGAAAAATAGGCTTGTTTGGTATAACTGAATGATGAGACCACTTACTTAATATAATAACCTAAAGCTTCCGCTTGATTTGTTGGTTAGGAGACCACTGATGGCTGTGATGAGAGGAGAAAAAAGAATTGAAGAAGTGGACTGTGTCTTAAGGATACCACCAAACTATCAAATATTTTTGTTAAAAATATTTTGTTTAAAAAACATTTAAAACATACTTGTGTCAATAAAATTTTCATATTTTAAATTACCTAAATAATTAATAGTCTATTTCAAATTATTTCCATAATTTGATTTTTTTGGAAAATTCTTTATGTAGAGGGTTTTATTTTATTTATTTTTCTTTTCTTTGTCAACCAACCAAGGAACAAGAAACTTTTGGAAAACAGACTTATCTAACTCACAGAAAAGTTGAGGCAGAGTAAACAAAGCCAATCATAAAAATTATAGATAAGGAGAAACATCATTGCAAAATGGAATATAGCAATAATTAACATTAATGAGACTTACGTGAACATTTTGCTTCAGAGCAGCTGCAATTGAAGTAATTGCAATTCAAAATGAAATCCTCTTTTAAGGATAAGTTAATATTACAAATAGACTGGAAAGAAGCAGGTTTAAAATTCTTTCCGTGGGTCTCCATGGTGAAATTCTCATCACAAGATATGCCAGTTTTCTCCCATGAGTGACTGGTTCAGTGCTGCCAATTAATAGAGACTACCTTTTCATTACAAAAGCACCTCATTTTGCTCTAATTAAAAGTCTTCTTTATTTTATAAACTCATTTGTCCATTTTGTCTAGGCATATGTATTTCTAGTTTCATCCTTTTGGGTTTTCAGTTGCTGCACAGTTTTTGTTAGAGATTACTTACTGTTCATTTTAAAGCAAAATTAGAGAGAAAGTTAGCAAAAATAACCACAAATTCACGAACCATGAAATTGGTTCATTGAAATAAATTGCACTAATTTAGCTGAAGAATTGAACACTGCCAAATGAATCCTCTTAACACGAACTATAAAATAATAAAACCCCTCATTTTTAACACTGCTCAAAAACACAAGGATTCAGTCTTTGAAAAAGAGGTGATATAATAAAAAGAATACAGATTGGAGGCAAGGAAGTGAAAATTGGTCTTTTAGGCATGCAACTAGGAGAGCCACTCCCCCCAACGCAGGGCATGACCTTCCATTAATGATGCTAGAAAGTAGAAAGCCCTTGAGAGAGATTTGTGCCTCTCCAAGTAAATCTTGAAAAGACACACTTATCTCTCTCTCTCTCTCTCTCTTTCTCTCACACATACAAACAATAGGGCTATCCCACCTGGTTTTTGATGAATCATTCAAGAAGTGAGTTTTGATTTAAATTGTCACAAATGTGAAATGTCCTTTCCCTACTTTGAGTTTGCTTTAAAGAACATTAATGAGGCCTTAGGGAAAGTTTGACTTGTGGTTGCTGGACCTGTATTTGCCCCACAGGAAAAATAATTATTTCTTGGGGCTTAACACATATATGCTGTTCTGAAATATGTGTCATTATTGTAAGAGGTAGTGCTGCGTTTTTCAAAGAGAATAAAAACATCTCTTGTAGATACAGAACATTTTTTCCCTTTAAAAACACATAAAATATGATGCAGAAGCCATCTGTCCCTGCTGCTTTTACTGATTTAAAATCAGCTCCAACCCATTCAGTCTCCTCAGATGTTAAATTACCAGCTACCGCTCTATTTCTATATCCTTAAAAGCTCGAGTCATATAACTGATTCTTTTTTCAAGCCTGGATTGATATTTAAACTGGTTCAGGTGTGTGGGGAATATACTTTCCTTTTAAAAAATGATATAATGTGAATTGAAGAGTTGAATATTTGAGGGTCCTAAAATAAGTTAAACCTATTTCATACAATTCTCTGAAGCATTCACTCCAGCTATGTCAGGGCACAGGGTTTTTGTGGCATCCTTCAAGTCTGTCACATAAATGACATGTGATTTATAACAATGCAGGGGTGTGTGTGTGTGCGTGTGTCTCAAATACAGCTACGTCTCACACCAACCTGGTGAGCTGTTTTTAAACGTGGACCTTTAGACCCCACTCCAGACCTGGTTAAGAAAATAAAGAATTCTGTATTAATTATAGTCTTTAACTGTTCTAGACCAATGGGAGAAGGTTCTTAGAAATCTGAAGGGAGGAAAGCCATTCACATTGTGTTACATTTTGAGGGCATTTTAAAGAACATTTGCCTTAAAACAGAAAACCATCATTTTTACAGAAAAGGAAACTGAGGCCAAAGGAAGCTGAATGATTCTCACAGCAATAAGTCTGGTTTATGGCCAGATGGATGAAGGAAACCCAAGCCTGGTTGATAAAGTGAACTGTGGAATGATAAAAATTTGTAGCTCTATAAGAGATGAACTGAGGCATTTTGGGTTCTTTTGGTTATCTTCCAGATAATGCAGTTCATTGCTCGATATCCAAGTGTAAAGATAACTTTAATCTTAACTCTGCATGAAGTAGTTTGATAAGAGCTATTCAAGTTAAATGGCAAAATTTGTCAAGGACAACATGATATTGACAATTACCCGTTCTTTCAAAGCATTTCAAGCTGGAATATAACGCCCGCAGGGTCCCATGGACAAACGGGAGGTGGCTCCAGATGCCCGCCTCTCCTTACCCCTACCTGGCAGCCAGGAGCTCTGGCTGGCACCTCCTTCACCCTCTAACTTGTTACCCACCCCGATCATGCCCCAGCTACGCCAGCTACATCACCGTCATCGAACTCCCATTTAAAATGGAGAGGAGGAGACCTGGCTAGCCATTGGGAGGCGAGCGGAAACCCTGTCTTAACCAGAATGAAACTTTTTTTTCCCCAAAGGGAAGTGAAAACATAAGAACTATAACTACATTACTCCCTGTGTGCCCTTAAACATTTATTTTGACACACAAATCTATGTTAGCCCTGGGGCTTGCTATAGTGGAAAAGGACTTTTAGTGAAAAGGGGCTTTTACAGTCTGTAATGAAGGTAAGACTTAGGAAGAGAGAAAGTGAGTGTCAAATTCTGCAAGTCTCCCGATTTCATGAGGTGTAAAAAAATATGCCACTTATTAAGATATGTTTTTAAGCAAACCACTATCAACAGCGCGCTATAAATACATAGCATTATTAATAGCAGGAAGATCAGTGACTATAATGTGAATATCTTTAGCTAAAGAGCAATTCTGCTAATTTTGCTGTTAGAATCAAGGGCAATTATATACACCAGGTGTGCTGCAGATTATTTTTCCTTTTAATATGTGAATGTGTACCAAGGGACTTTAATAATGATACATTTTAATGCGGTAAGAAGTTCTAGAATAAGTAAGTGGTTTTCACTCATAGGAGCATGGTGTGTTCAACCTACACCCCAAAACACTCATTGTAAATTCTACCTCTGTGGAAACCACATACCTCAAAGCATAAGAGTGCTACGTTTTATAAAAACCTTGCTGTGGGCATGTTTCATTTTCAAAGGATTCCCTTTACTCACCTACTTAGTCTCCACCCAATAAACAATCTGGATTGCTGATAAGACCTGATATTTTGGTTTAGACATGTCAAAATTGGAATGATCAAATATCAAAGGCACTCAGTATGGTTTTAATTTGTTTTATCATTGTTTTTTAAAAAATATAACATAAAAAGTCCATTATCAATTTCTATAGCCCTTGCAAATTTCACTTTATCTCACATACATTTGTTGGTTCCAAACCACACTCTTTCTTGTACTAATGTCTTCATGCATAGCCAGTTAAATATGGATCCTAATGTAAAAAAAGACAGAGATGTAAAAGATGCAATTACTCTGTACAGAGATAGTGTCTCACTCATATTTATAATATTTCTCTTGTAATTGCTGATGCAATATTTGCAAATAGGTTCTCAGTATAGATTTGCTGAATAAATAAACTTTCAAACAAAATTCTACAAAAATTTCAGGAAAAAGCTATTTAATCAGTTTACAAAAAATGGTTGCAACATTCTAATGCTAATATTGTAGTTCACACAATGCAGAGCCAGGATCTGTCTATCTCCAAAAGCACAGGTCATTTATGCTGTTCTATTTTACCTTAAGAAGCTGATCCTTGTGAATCTAAATGTAAATCATAAAACATTATCCTCTTTATTTTCCTATACTTTCTTGAGGCACTGCCCTTTGTAGTGTGATATCATTTGATAGAAAAGCCGGAGAGTCACCTAAGCTGAAATCTGCCACAAAATTGCTGTGTTTCTTTGGATAAGTCACTTAACTGCTCTGCACTTCAAAATTCTACAAAAAAGCGTAAATAAGTAGATACGTCAGTGAAACAACTAGGTGAAAATAATTTATGATAGAACAAGCAAGTAAATAAAACTGTCTATATAACATGTCTAGAAATTGACTCATGTTTCTTACCAGACAGTTTCAATCACCAAATAACTCAACTACTTCTAAATTTCTTCCAACACACTAAGTAAATCCCCTTTCTCCGTCATTAGGAAGGAGCTGTCTTTAGCAAAAACTCAGTTTAAAAGATTGCACAGGGGCAGGCCATGGTGGCTCAGTGGCAGAATTCTTGCCTGACATTCCCAATACTTGGGTTCTGTTCCTGGTGCCTGCCCATGTAAAAACAAACAAAAAACTAAATAAAAGATTGCATAGTAGATGGACTTCTTAATGCCTTGGTACATGTAAAATGAAACCTTTTCACAGAAAGTTATTTCATGGAAAAAACAAAGGAAAATAAAAGAAATGGGGAGGCGAAAATACCTTGTTACTAGATACAAACACGAAAGTAATTCCATTAAATTACTACCCCTCCATGAATACATTGTTACAAGCATTAGTTAATTCTGCTGCCACTGTTAAAATCTGAATCTCTAATAAAATATTATGTGATCACCACTGGTACTATTAAATCATCAGGTGTCTGAGTATGACTAATCTAAACATGTAAACATTTGAACAAGATAAGAAAAAGGAAAATAAGGATAGCAGTTTTCTTCTACTTTGAGCCCTCCAAAGAGAAAGGCTCCCAGAGAACTTCATCATTCCAAAATTGTTTCCTATAGCCTCTAGTTATTTACCTCTAACTGTTAACTAATGGAGGGTTTATCTCTTAAAGGAGTATGACCTCCCCAATTGTGTCTGAAAGTGACACGTAAAGGTAGAGGCTTGATCAGATTCTCACCTAATGGGGAAAAGTATCAGGTTGTTTATGTCACTGCTCATAGTTTTCTAATGCAAAAGAGAGGTAGGATGAGAGTTAATAAAGGAAAAGATGCAGCACTGGCTAGAGCTGTCCTGACAAATAAAGAATAACAGGAGGGCTGAGTCCCTATGCCTTGGTAAGTCAGAGTAAAACCACCAGCACCATCAAATGTCAAGCACAATATCTCTGAGACATGGCAAAAGCTAGTGTTGCTGTTCAGCTGGTTACTTGATTTTTAATGTGGCATTTGCAAGGAGAGATTATGGTGCAAATTCATTCATTTATTCTCTTTTCAACAAATATTAACTGGGAGTACATACAACATATCAGCATTATTTCCTTGGAACTACTAGATTATCATTTCCTTTTCAGGTGTGGGCATTGCCCTGCTTTCAAAAATAACATATAAAACATTTCAGAAAAGGTACATAAAAGTCCAATGATGGGTTTCCATGTAAATAGATTCCAGGCCCAAAGAATGAAAACATTTTTGTGAAAACCCTAATTAAATATGTTTTTGGTCACAGTATGTGCTGGTTTGAAAGAATTATGTACCCTAAAAAAGCCATGTTTTAATCCTGATCTCATCTCTCGGACACAGCCATTTCTTTTAATCCCTATTCAGTACAGAAGGTTGGAAATTTTATTAGATTGTCTCCATGGAGATGTGACACACCAAGTTGTGGGTATTAACATTTAATGAGAGAGAGATGTGAAGCCACCCATTCCAGGTGGGAATTGATTAGTTTGCTGGAATCCTTTAAGAAAAGAAGCATATTGGAAAGGGCCATAAAGCATAGTGCCCATGCCACTAGAGACCTTTGGGGATGAAGAAGGAATATACCAATGGAGGAGCTTCATGAAACAAGGAGCCTGAAGAGAAAGCTAGCAGATGTCACCAGGTTCACCATGGGCCTTGCCAGTTGAGAGAGAAACCCTAAACTTTATCAGCCTTTCTTCAGTGAAGGCAACCTCTTCTTGGTGCCTTAATTTGGACATTTTTATAGACTTGCTTTAGTTAGGACATTTTCATGGCCTTAGAACTGTAAACTTGTAACTTAATAAATTCCCTCTTTGTAAAAGCCATTCCATTTCTGGTATATTGCATTCTGGCAGCTAGCAAACTAGAACATTGTATTTGACAATATATAGTGTTTTCCATTTATGCTTTTATGTCATTCTCTTCTTTCCTAATTTAAGGCCAAGGAGCTTTTGAGTGAGGCTAAAGATGTGATGTTCTTGACAAGGCTGACCATTTCTATCCTTTTCTCAATTACGGTATATTTATGAGACATACTTTTCTGAGCACTAGTATTAGCAACTTTATTTTTTCCACTTTCCAATCTAAAGTAAGGTAAGTGCAATTAAAATATTCAAACAATTGCGCAAACATGCTATTTGGACAAAGATAACAACGCTCTTTAACGACTAAACTGTCAATCAGCAGGCAGTACCGTGTCTGACTACCTCAAATGTCTACTTTTCAGCTGTCATATAAATGTCCAAATTTAGCATAAATGAGATGACTCTATGTTTGATGTATGAAAATGTGGGTTTCAAGCAAGATAAATCTGTGAAGGCCAGTATTATCTGTAATTGTATTTTAGAGAAAATTGATGGTGATTAATTAGGTAGCGTTTAGCTCTAATGACAAAGGAATTTCTAGAAACCATTTGCTCTTTTGGCCATTCCCAATCATGTCAGCTGTTTACTCATTTCAACATTGTGATTCAGCTTCTAGAGTATATACAGCCTATTGCTGTTTTTTTTTTGTTCTTTCTGTTCTTGTCTGTCTATATTTTCTTTATTCTGACTCCTCCTAATTCAATCATTTAGCTCTTTACAAGTCCATTATCTGCAATTAGAATTCATCTCTCTTCTCTCCCTAGTCTTGATAAGTTGTAGACACAGCTGTCTCCATATCCTAACACACTCTATCTCCTATTTCCATCCTGCACTGTTCACCAAGAAACAAATCTAATCGGAAGGAAAAGAGAAGCTAATTGCAAGCACTGACAACTCCTACAGCACCAAAATGAAGTATGCTTCCTCCTTTAATTGCAGGGAATTTTGAATTTATTGTATATTTAATTCAACATCCTTCCTTTGCTGGCTTTATGTAGTCAGAGTTGACAGCTACCAATATGACATGATCTGGAGGAATAAGAAGTTGCTCTTCCTTCCTATGCATTCAGCCTGCAGTGAGGACTAAAATTACCATCCATGGTTAAATAACATCACTTAATCCATGAGGTGTGTGCGAAGCACGATTATTGAAAGCTGTACCATTAGAAATCCTCCTTTGTTATAGGCAGTAGACAATAAAATGCAGCTATATTACCCCAGGGGACAAGAATCAATACACTAGAAAGTCTGAGTGGACAAGGAAGCATCATACTATGAAAAAAGTAGGGAATGGTAAAAAGTTAAATTGAAAATATTGATAAAATCCATAACCATAAATACAGATACCTTTCTAAACTCTATTAGTAAAAGTGCCACGATAATAGCAGCAACATTACTTGTGCTTCTTATGAACTCTCATGTGTATTCTAATTTTGTGGATTTAGTCACTAATATAATTCCCCACTGAAAGGAACCAGAACTCCTTGGAGGGAAACTCATTCCATGACAAGAATAGAACATCCCAGAGATGCCAGCAAGCAAGAATGAGTCATGGCTAAAAGGGGAATGGACTAAACTTAAAAGTGATCCCACTACCAAGCAATGACCATATGAGTCAAAATAAATTCTGGAACAAGATGAATCTATAAAAGGTCAGGAATACATGGTAATGTTCAAAAAGTCCAAGGTTAATATAAATTCTACAGGTAAAAAAAGAAAAGTGAATAAATTACCGTGAATTTAATTATTTTAATGAAGTAGTTTCACATATGTGTGTATTTCTTCTGTGACTCATACACTGCTAAAACATAGGCAGACTTGTTTCTCTCGGCGTAAGAAGGAAATAAAAAATAAGAGAAAGCCAAATAATCTTAGAAAGGGTAGGAATTTAGTAGAATAGAAAAGAAGTGACCAGTTCTGTCAGCAACATATAATAAGCAGGTAGAAAGGAGCGTTCAACAGTTAATCAGTCCAATGACCAAATAGGAAGAAATTCAATTGTGTCCCACGATGAGGAGTAAATTAAATATCCTATGAAATATAATAAAAGCTCTAAAAGGTATGGTTATTAATAAGCCTCACTTAGATCTTGGTAAAGCTGTCACTTAGCTTATCATAGTGATTAAACAAGGGAGATAGTAGGTTGTGTGCAGACAATTAAAAACTATGTCAAAGGTATGAACTTAAAAATAAAAGCTTTATGGACCCAACAGTGGGATTGTAACAATAGAGAGTAAACTCAGCTTGAAGATCAATGGCTCAAATTTCCATCACCTTGGGACAAGCAAAGTGGATCAAGGTCGCAACCAAGAATCCATTGGCCAATAAATCAAGTCAACTAAACTTGATGCTATAGAGAAGGTATTTTTTTTTTTTACTTTTGGATCAAGTAAGATTACTATGACTCTGGAAAGATAAAAAAATAATATCACTAAAACCTTAAAAACATAGCTAAATAACCATTCCTACGCTACTTGAAAGATACACAAATACAGAACTAAGAAAAATTGATAAAATCTTAGAATTGGTTTGAGTGTAAATGAAGTAATTAGTTTAGCAATGATTGTGTTCATGTGTCTTTTGCTTTCTGTTTAAGGTATGTGAGTCAGTCATAATAATTTCATAATTATAATTTAATTTTAAAATGGAATTTAAAATATATGATCCATTTTAAATGATAAATATGGTTTAAAATGTCTTTATTATATTCATGTTTAACACACTGACTATTAAATGAATAATTATAATGAATCTCTCTATGTGCAAAAGCCTCTCAAGCAACAAGAACCTTTGGACAGTAAGAAGAGCATGCCCATCAACAACTATTGTCATATAATCTCTTCTTAGCAGAGACTGTTTTCTTGATCACAGGAGAGGACAGTATTCTCAGGAACACTATTCTCAGAAATGTTTTAATGAAAACTGAGAGATGTGAGTGGCAGAGACATTAGCCAAAGATAGTAGGTGGAGTTGTACCCATGCCTCAATCACTAATATGAAATAAGGTGGGGGTGGGCAGGGAGGGGAGCAGGACACCAAACATAAAATACCGTTTTCTTCATTGTCTTCATAGGTCAGCCATGCCTGTGATTTCTGACTTGTCATCTAATATTTCCACCTCACAGCATCTCTTCAATTATACTGCTGTGGAGATTATACCAATTCCATAGCAAGACCTGACAATTTTTAGTCTGAGAAACCCGGATTCAAATCCCCCTTCACATGTTTAACTAAGTGCTCTGGGGCACATTATTTAACATCCCCCCAGCCTCAACTTTTCATCATTAATGTGGGTATACTTATACTTGTCTTAGATTTGAGCAAGGATTAACTATACAAAAGTTCCTGATATATAGTAAATTGCTTAATAAATGTTAGCTGTCCCTATTTCATAAGGATGAGAGGAAAATAGACATAAATAGTAAGTCTAGATCTCCCTGCCAGTAGAGAAATGTTTCCCCTTAGGTGACAGTGGCGGTCATGAAGACGTGCCTCTTAAACCTCTAACTGGGAGACAGTTGACCTGCAGACATGGTTACTTTGGTCTGAAATCTATTACCACTTTCGCACTCAGTCATTTGGCTGCCCCCAGCCAATGACTGAGCAAAGCAAGCACACTAACACAGAGCTACTCCTGGAATCATCTACGGGAAGTTCTGGCTTATGGACTTCTGATCGGCCTTGCTGAAACTTCTTAGAACTGTTCTGCAATCTAAGACTCCAGCACCCAACTTTCCTTCCTTCCTTCCCTCTTCTGCCACATCACAACTGTATGACTCTCCCAGCCTCTCCTGCTCCCTCCCCACTTCCTTCATAAGCATTTCCCCTAGAAAGATACCTTGGCATGTTCTTCTTGAAGGACAGCGCAGTAATGCCGAACATTCTGCAACTCTAAGTGGACCAAAGAGTTTACTCTCCTGAAAGATCTTCACTTGCAGGTAGAAACAGCCAATAGATTTAAGGACTTTAAGTTCCTACCATTAAAAGACTATATTAAATCCATTAAAATAACCCATTTTCAAAGGCTAATGCTACAGTTAGTGAAAATATGACAAATGCTTGTGGAAATGTAAGTTTGGAATGGAAAGATAATCTTGGTCAAAGCCATTTGGCCCACGTTTTAAAATCAATCATAGAATATACTTTCTGAAATGTGTTTCTCCATAAAAGCAAAGTCCCTAAAAGGCTATGAGATAGATCAATAAAGCACTACATAATGGGGTGAAAAGTACAAAATCTTTAATAGTATATTGTAATGAAACAGGCTCTTGAACTGAAATTAAAAAAACTCAAATTCTCATCCAATCTATGGGCTAAAACCTCAAAATATCTATTATTGAAAAGGATTCTCACCCTATGCTAAATTGAACATTTTCTATGACTCCTTGAAGACTGATAATATAAATCATGTTTACAATTCAATATTTTATCTATTCTTTCTGTTTGCTGAATGTATTTTTAATTCTCGTAACTATTATGATAACTCCCTTCAATGTCCAAATTCCTAGGAGACCAAAAATTAACCAAATTGAATTAGAAAAGAATTTAAAATCCTTTCGCAAAACTGCTGCTGCTGAGTTTACTCAGTAGTTTACTTTGTGCTATTTGGTCCTAAGGCTAATTATGAACTCAGAGAAAATGGTTGTCCTGCCCCCAAAACAATCAATTAATCAAAAACTTATTGAGCACCTAATATGGGAAATATTCTGTGCTGGTTTGAATCTGTCCTGGATTCCAGAAAAGCCATGTTCTTTAATCGTCATTCAATATTGCTGGGTGGGAGCTTTTTGATTGTTCCCATGAAGATGTGTCTTTACCCATTCTAGGTGGGGTTGTTTACCAGAGCCCTTTAAGAGGGAACCATTTTAGAAAAAGCTTCAGAGTCCATGCAGCCAGGGACCTTTGGAAATGATGAAGGAACACATCCCTTAAATCTATTGGTTGTTTCTACCTGCAAGTGAAGATCTTTCAGGAGAGTAAACTCTTTGGTCCACTTAGAGTTGCAGAATGTTCGGCATTACTGCGCTGTCCTTCAAGAAGAACATGCCAAGGTATCTTTCTAGGGGAAATGCTTATGAAGGAAGTGGGGAGGGAGCAGGAGAGGCTGGGAGAGTCATACAGGGAAGCTTCATGAAAGAAGAAGCTGGGAGAGAAAGCTAGCAGACATCACCATGTACCCGTCCAGCTAGAGAGAAACCCTGAACTTTATTAGCCTTTCTTGAGTGAAGGTAACCACTGCTGGTGCCTTAATTTGGATATTTTCTTAGCCTTGCCTTAATTTGGACATTTTCAAGGCCTTAGAATTATAAACTTGCAACTTAATAAGTTCCCCTTTTTAAAAGTCGTTCTGTTTCTGGTATATCACATTCTGGCAGCTAGCAAACTAGAACACACACCATACCAAAAAAGAAAACATATTTTTTCTCAATTATTCCCTTACCATCTACATTACAATATAGCTAAATGCTAGATTATTTGAGATTGAGTAGACACAATATATTACTCAGCTGGACTTCTTTCCTGAACATTCAACATTTTTCTTGGTTCAATTTACCTTATTGACCTTGACCATTTGCCTACTGGAGTCAGCTCTTTTACAAAAATATTTAGTTGAAAGTTATTTTTGCCCTACCTTTAAAAATTTTCTCGTGTGGGCATTTTTTATTGTACTTTTTTTTTTTAGAGCAGCTGTAGGTTTATAAAAAAGTTGCACAGAAAGTACAGCGAGTTCTCATATAGCCTCCTTCCCCCTACCATGTAGAGAGTTTCTCCCATTATTAATATCTTGCTTTACATTATTAGCAACGAAAGTTCACAGTTTGCATGCAGTAAGATTTACTCTGTTGGACATTTCTATGGATTTTGGCAATGCATAATGTCATGTATCCTAAACACTACATTATTGTAGAAAATAGTTCACTGCCTGAAAAAGGCTCTGTGAGCCACCTATTAATCTCTCCCTACTATCCACCAGAACCCCTGGTGTATTAGTCAAGGTTCTCCAGAAAAAAAATAGAACCAACAGGATATATATAAGTAAATATTAAGAGATTCATTATAGGAATTAGTTTATGTGACTATGCGGGATTAGGAGGTCCAAATTCCACAAGGAAGGCTGCAAATTGGGAACCCAGTGATAAAGTTGAGTACCCAGAGAAGCTGGACAGCTGAAGTAGAGATGGGAATTCTTCCTTTTAACTGCTGTTATAATTATTTCTCCCTTTAAGTCCACCAACTTGTTAGATGAGACTTCTCTAATTGCTGAAGGCAATCTATTTGTTGACTGTAGATGTAATGAGCAATAGATGCAATCAACTGACTAATATTTTAAGTCTACAAAATACCCTCACAATAATAATGAGGCCAGTGCTTCCTTGACCAAACAACTGGACACCATAACCTATCCAAGTTGATATATGAAATTAAGCATCACACCTGGCAACTACTCACCTTTTTACTGTCTCTATAGTGTTCCCTTATCTAGAATGTCATATAGTTGTAATCATACAGTATGTAGCTTTTTTAGACTGTCTTCATTCACTTAGCTACATGCATTTAAGGCTCCACCATGTCTTTTGTAGTTTGACAGAGTATTTCTTTTTATTGCTGAATAATAAATACTCTGTTGGATGGAAGTAAAGCTCATGAAAATGTTTTTTGGCACCCAAAATTAGGGCCTCTAGGGGTTTTTATCTTTGAAAATAGTCCACGTTCATCCAAAAATTAGTCATTTATCTCTTAAGTATTCCCATCTGATGCTGGCTTCAAAGACAATTTCTGCTCCTGATTAGCTGTGATGCTCTGTATCTGCCAGTGGCCCCAGTTTGGGGACTGTGGGTTGCCCCATGATCCTGATTCTCTGGTGCATCTAGGAAGGGTTGTCGATTTTCAGATTTTTTTCTTGTTTTGGAATGGGGATGATATATTTCAAATTCTTTATATGCTGGACCAGAAACTGGAAGACTGCCTCCAGTTTCATTTTAAAATGTTAGTACCCTCAACTTTTTAATCCTTTTACTGAAATATCTGAACTCCTGCCAACTGGTAACATTTCTCTGGAATTAAATATGAAAAGAAAAATTGAAAGTATATTTATAAGACATATTTATATGGGCTCTGTAATTGAGGAAAAAAATCTATCACCTTATCTTAATGTTTATTCAAACCAATGGTAATTAATGGAAAGTCAAGAAAAGCTTAGAGAGGTCTCAGAAGCCAGAACTACTAATCTTATCCAGTGTTTACCATGAAAAATCTTTTCTATTTAGAAATATTGATTCATTAAATCCCCTTAGCAGCTCTATGAAGTAGGTGTTATTATTAATCCCAGTGTTGCAGATAAAGATAAGTAATTTTAAGTTTACACAACCCCTGAGCCACAAACTAGATTCGAAACCACAGTTTGTGTCTTCATTGCAGTCTAGCCTGCCACTTCATGAATCTGGTGACCACAAACTACAATTCATCATTCAGTGCTATAGGAAAGGAATGATTAGTTTCTCTGTGATTTCCATGAATGCCAAAGGGGGTTCCTCTTATCTCCTCTGGAGAGCAATTAATGATAACTGCTTGGAGGTCTGTTCTACGAAGAATCCTGAATATGAAGGAGTCTGCACTCAAGAGAAACAGTACTGGGATTGACCAGGAATGCCTACCAAGGACACAATTGGGGTCAGTTGCAGCTATGGACACTTATTAGTCATCCCTGTCAGAAATTCCAAATATAAACCTCATACATTTATCCCTCCTATATTTTAAGATGTATAGTCTTTGAAAATAAGACCAAAAGAACTGACAAGGCACAGTTAACTTTGAAGACACCCTGGAATTACAACTCAGAATCATTGAGCTAAAACTTTCTTAAATACAGGAATGATTATTGAAAAACCAGCCTTGTTTTTCATTGTGATTGTAGCATAGCAAAATTGTTTATCAGTTTAATTGATTTTTCAAAAACTCAGATTTTGGTTCCATTGATTTTCCCTATGAATTTGCATTTTCTATTTCATTTATATAAATTTATTTTTCATATTGATTACTTATTCTTCTACTTAATCTGCCCTTCCTTCTATAACTTCCTTAAATAGAAGCTTAGGTCATTGATTATCAACCTTTCTTCTTTTATAAGCATTTAAAGGTACACATTTTTCTCTAAGTATAGCTTCAGACACATCCAATAAACTTTGATATGTGTTCATACTTTCATTCAGTTCTATTGGGTATTGAGTCATGTCTCCCACAAATGGCATGTTCAGGTCCCAACCCTGGATCCTGTATGTATGAACTCATTTGTAAATAGCACCTTGGAAGATGTTATTAGTTAAGCTGTGCCCAAACTGAAAGAGGGTCGGCCCTAATCCAATACAGCTGAAGTCCTTACAGGCAAGGGAAATTGGACATGGAAGCCACGAGGAACAGCCAGAAGCTGGAAATCAACAGAACCCAGAAGAAAAAGGAAAAAACACTGCCCACAGGCACTGTCATTTGACAGAAAAGCCAAGGATCAAGGATCACAGGCAGCAAGTCCCAGAATGCCTTCAGGGAAAAAGCAGCCCCTTGCTGATGCCTCAATTTGGCTCTTTTCTGAGCCTCAAAACCATGAACCAATAAATTCTTGTTATTAAGCCAAAGCATTACATGGTATTTGTTTTAGCAGCTAGAAACTAATGTGAATCCTATATTCTAATTTCACTCGATTTTTCTTCTTTGTCATTTAAAAGGATGGATTTTAATTTCCAATATTTAGAAAGTTTTTTTTTCCCTCAAATCTCTCCTTTACTGATTTCTTTACTGATTTTCTAAATTAATTCTATTGTAGTCAGAGAACAGAATCTGTACAATTTCAGTCATCTCAGGCTTATTGTAATTTGCTTTATGGCCTATCAAGTTGTCAGTGTTAGTGAATGTTGTATTTGCACTTGGAAAAAAAATGTGATTTCTGTTGGTGGTGAAATGTTCTATAAATGTCAAATAGGTTAATTTGGTTTCATTATAAACAGTATGCATCCATTTACATGACTCCTGACAGCTTCCTAAATCTTCCCCTATCACCTCTTATCTGGACAAGCTGATATAACAGCATTGGTGCTCCCTCCTTTGACACCAGTGGAAGATAAACCACACAACCTAGAATACACGAAAGAACTCCCATCCCAGCCCCAAGCCCTCACCTCCCTGAAACTCCAAGTTGCTCTCTCAAGTCAATTCAGACCTGCTTAGGAGCCTGCCCTGGACTTGCCATAAAGCCTCATACCGTGAGCGATATAATCTTTTCAAGCCCTCTTTGTGCTTGTGCAGCATCATCAGCCTCAACATCCAAACCAGATTCTGGGTAGATATGTCCATCCTGCCTTCATGCAGTGACAGCCCCTTGCTGATGCTGCTGCTTCAGTCTTCTACAGTCTTACTTATATTCTACGTATACATAGACTTACGCTGTCTTATCAATTACCAAGAAGCAAGAGCTGATCTCTAACTAGAACTTTGAATTTATCTGTTTCTCATGGTAGCTTTATCAGTTTTGTTTCATGTGTTTTGAATTCTGATACTAGGTGCATACACATTAAGAACGACTACGTCTCCTTGAAAAACTGATTCTTTCACAATTATGAAATACCTTTCTACAGTACTATTATCTTTTGTTTGAAGTTTATTTTCTCTGATATTTACATAGTCAATTCAGATTTCTCATGAATGTCTGCACAGATACCTTTTACTATCTTCCTATGTCAAGTGTCTGTGATTTTATATTTAAGTTGGGTTTCTTGTAGACAGTTTTTTTTTTCTAATCCTGTCTGATAATCTGTACCTTTTATTGGAGTGTGCATCCATTTTCTATGACTCCTGACAGCTTCCAAGCTTATATTTAAGGTAATTATTTATAGAGGGTTTTAAACCTAACATCTTTCTATTTCTTTCTTATTTGTACTATATGCCCTTCTCTCTTTTCCTGCTTAAAGAGATTTTAGTGTTCAATTTTATCTTCACAATTAGCTATATATTTTACTTTATCTTAAAGGATTTCTCTAAGGTTTATAACTTTAATTACTATCTACCTGCAAATAATATTATACTATCTCATATATAATATAGATAATGTAAGAACTTCTGAATGTATACTTCCATTTGACCACTTCTAATGTTTTGTGCACTTGTTTCGTTTTTTTCTTTCTATGCACTCATGGGGAAAAAACTTCCCTGGATTTCTTAGTGTTCCTGAGAAAAGTCCTAGCTTCCTGAGACTGTTTACAAACCATGATAAGTAAATCTATAGCTATTTTTCTAGTCAATTATGCTGATCCAAAAGGATAATTTGTTATCTTTTTGAGAAAGCAAAAAAAAAAAAAGCAATAACTCATTATCTTTCTGGGTCAGCCTAGATAAGACCCCTAGATTAAGTTCCAGGAAGGACAAGGGTAGTGTTCACTTCCTAGATATTTACATTTCAAAAAGAAAAGAAGCCCAGGAACTTGAGGCCATCTCTAGATCAGAAAAGTCTAAACAAGGGCTATGTAGCTTCTAAAGAGATTTTGTATATATAATCAAAGGATTGGAATAAGGAGGAGAACTTCCTTTCTTTCAGAAAGTTTGGGGGAACCTTCTTCCTTCCGTTTTATAAACAGGGAACAGAACCACTTTTTTTTCATCTCTTGCCTATGGAAAGCCCAACTGCACATTGGACAGTTGACCTGGCTTTCTTTATACTGTGCCTTGAGTAAGACTTGTGTGTGTATGTGGGTGGGGGTGGGGTGGGGTGGGGGTGGGGAAGGCGATGCAATATCCTAACTGTGAGGTAGTTAATAAGAACCAGGTCTTTGATTCAGAATACCTCAAGTGTACATTTAGGATAAATTTAATAAAGATGAATATTAAAAACCCAACAGTGGGGGTGCAAGGGTAGTTCAGTGGCAGAGTTCTCGCCTGCCATGTGGGAGACCTGGGTTCTATTCCTGGTCCATGCACTTCCCAAACAAACAAACCAGTAAATAAAGAAACGAAACACAAACCAAACAAAAAAACTTCAGCAAATGGTGCTACAATAAGGGGATACTCACATGGAAAGAGAATGAAATGTGACCCCCGCCATACAGCATACAAAAAAACAAAAGAAAGAAAACCCAACAGTACATTAAGAACCCATAATACAGTGCTATTATTCACGATTTAACTGTCAGTTATCTTTTGAAGACATTTTTACAATAATGCAAGAATCTCTTTTATTTCCCTATATATTTTACCATTTCATGCCCTTCATGCCTTTGTGTAAATCCAACAATCTGGATATTATTTTCCTTCAGCTTGAAGAATATTTCTTTCTTTTTAACATTTGTTATAGTAAACCTCTGCTAGCAGTGAATCCTCTCAGCTTCTTTTTACATGAAAAAAAAGTATATTTCAATTTCCGTTTTGAAAAATACTTCCCTGGGTACAGAATTCTAGATTGACAGGTTTCTTCATTGATCTTTTTATGCACAAAGTTTACTTTTAAGCCCATTCAGAGACATTTTTCAGTTTTTTTTCCTCCCCCCAATAACTGATCTTCACCTGGAGGTTGTTCTTAGCCTGGTCTTGTGGAATTTTGTCCTAGGCATGCAGAGATTCAGAGATTTAAGGGGACACCTCTGAAGATTCCTAGAATCTTCCTCCAGGCAGCTCCCTACTGTACGTACTTTACCCCCAAAATTCTGGCCATTTTAGCCTCTCTAAATTTTGACTTTTGTCCCTTCAACTCAGCAAACCTGCCATGGTTGGTTTGGTTTTCTGTGGAAAAGAATGGAAATTGCCTTCAGGCATAAAGCCTAGTAAATTAGAGAGATTACTGCTTGTATATCCTTCTTTCAGGGATCATGGTTCCATGATGCAATATGGGAAAACAGCTCTTTCTTGTGATTTCCTGTGTAATTCTGAGAACTGTTACTTCCTCATGGCTGGAAACACATTGTTTCTGAGATTCATCCAAATTTTTGCATGCACTAGTAATTCATTCTTTTTAACTACTGAGTAATAGTCCATTGTTTGAATATACAAAATGTATTCAACAATTCTCTATTGATAACTGTTTTTTGTCATTAAAGATTTTAGTTACTGTGCTAAAGTTCTATAAATATTTGTGTAAAAAAAATTTTTGCATGGAGATGTATTTTTACATCTGTTAGATATTTACGTAAGCGTGGAATTGCTGTGTTATAGGTGTTTGACTAACTTCATGAAAAGCTGCCAAACAGTTTTCCAAAATGAGTTAACATCTTACTTCCCTACTGGCAATGTATGAGATTCGGTTTTTTCCAATTTCTCATCAATATTGATGTTTTCAGTACTTTTAATTTTAGCTATTTTAACTGGTATAAAATGGTATCTCAGTGTAATTTTATTTTGCATTTCCATGATGGCATTTGAAATTGTGGGTTGGCCATTTCTACATATTCTTTTTAAACTCAAGTGTTTGTCCAAGTCTTTTGTCCATTTTTTTTTTCTCATGGGCAGGCACTGGGAACTTTTATCCATTTTTAATTGAGCTTTTAATTAAATTTTCTTAGCCGGTCAAGTAATTTTTTGTTAGACGTTGGACATTGTAGGGAGTATGGATTATATTGACTCCTTTAAAGGCTGTCGAGTTTGTTCTGAGTAGTAGTTAAATTACTGGCAGCTCTCCTTTATGTTAGGCTCAGTCTTGTTCTTCAACAGCTTTTTTTTTGTATGCTGTATGTTGAGGAGTCACATTTCATTCTTTTTCTATGTGACTATTCCATTATTGCAGCATCATTTATTGAAATTTTTTTTTCTTATGGTAAGTGCATAGGCTGGAAATTCAACCTGGGTCTCCTGCATGGTGGGTGAGAATTCTACCACTGAACTACCCTTGCACCCTGGTCTTGTTCTTTAAAACCACCTTAGGCTTGTCCTTACTCCAAGATGTAACACTTCTAGGGTCTCAAGTGAACGCCTGGAGAGTTCTGCTCTCTCACGCTGGCTTGTTTGACCGATATCTTGCAGCACCGTGCAACCGCTGCTATCTCCATTCTGCTCTCAAGTTGCTAGTATTTGCTTTTGATCAGGGTCATGTCTCTCACCCTGTATGTGGGCACCTTAGCCTTTGGTGGAGACCTGGCAATGTACCCTCATGCAAACTTCTGATGTTTCCCTCTGCACAGCTCCCTTCTTTCCAGTACTTTGCCTTACAAATATTAGCCATTTTAGCAGTCCCAACTTCTAATATGTTTTGCTTAGACTACTTTTCTGTGATGTGAAGTGAATGGGCCCTGATGAGAGAGTCCTTGCAAATGCAGACTCATCTCATATTTATCCCTTATCTCAGAGATTTTGAAAACAGTTGGCTTATCTATTTTGTCCTATCTTATATTTACTTACAGACAGAAGAGCAAGTCTGCCTCATCATGGTCAGAAGTAGAAGTCTTCTAGATATTTTTAACCTCCAAATAATATTCAAGAAATCCTACCCCAACCGCCCCACCCCCGACACCACCTATCCAACTAGACTGTTCACAGAAAAACTTCCTGTGGTAAATGGGAGAATTGCCACTTCTGTTCTCATAGCTTTGAAGAGTCTCTGGGAAGAGGTGCTAATCAGAAGTGCTTACAAGATCTCAGATCCAAGAGACAACACAAAGTAAAACTGCAAAGCATATTAACCAAGTTTTAAAATAACCTGTGGGCAGGCTATGGTAGCTCAGCAGGCAGAGCTCTCGCCTGCCATGCTGGAGACCCAGGTTCAATTCCCAGTGCCTGCCCATGCAAAAAATAAATAAAAAACCTTGGAGAATATTAAAACTGATGTAAAACTATTCATTTAACTCCAGAGTTTTAAAATGTATGAATAGAATTATAAAATGATTTCAAATCAGGTATAAAACTCTTTCATGTCAATCAAAAGCAATGTTATATATGGATCTGACACAAAATCTGTGTATAACTAAGCATGTGACAGATGTTTGAGGAGCTGCAAAAGATATCAAAATGCTATTTTTTTGAGCAAATCTCAACTTACTTTTTAAAATATACATTAAAATCCAGAACATCAACATCTAAGAATATGGTATAATCAAAAGTTAAATAGCATTTTCTGTTATATTATAGAATGGGTGGGGAAGATAAAAATGGAAACAAAAGGAGACACATTTTACAAATATTATCAGCATGTTTTTAAAGACATGTTAGCCCACTGTAATTAAATGTTTGACAAACAAAAAGATATTAATCTTATATATACTAAAACAAAATCTGATGATTAAAATGAATATTAAATTTGTTTACATATAGTTATGGTAAATAAATTAAAATATTCAAATTTTCTTACCTACTTTCTGTTACCCTATGTGCATGTGTGTGTGCATATATTTCATGTGGCAAATTGGCTAGGTTATGGTTTTGGTCAAGTAAGTACTGGCCTGATTGTTACTGCAAAGGTATTTTGTAGATGGATTTATATCATTAGTCAGTTGATTGCATCTATGGCTAATTGTATCTACAATGAATAAAGGAGCTTGGCCTTAGTAATGAGGGGAGTCTCCTCACTCAATCAGTTGGAGGTCTTAAAGTGAAAACTTAGGATTTCAGAAGTCAGAAAAAGAATTTCTGTCTCTACTTCTGACAGCCAGCTTCTCCTGGGGCATTCAACTTCACCTTCATTGAATTTCAAACTTGCAACCTGCACTACAGAATTTAGACTTGCCAATTTCCCATAGTCACATGAAGCAATTCCTAGGATAAATATCCTGTCGATTTTTCTGGAGAACACCATTCAATACAGTTATAAAATAACAAAATATTTGTGGATATTTATAGTTCCTTCTTCTAATGTTCCCCTTGGGGTCCTCTAGGAAATCTGAGGACAGAGCATTCTGAAGGAATGGCTACAACCACACTTATAGAAGTTCATAAGGTCACTTTGTTTGCTATCTGGAAAATTTAATTGTGGAATTAAACATGCTAAAGGCCACATTCAAGGGAATATTGGTGAGAATAAAAATGGCATAAAGAATTAAGACACTCAAAACACTCTTTTACATACTCATCTAAATTGCTATATTTTAAAAATTATCTGTGTTTCTGAGTTCTTTTTCAATAATTATAAGTGTTATGTAAATGGGAAAAAGAAGCTAGAGGAATATAAAACTGAACTGGATAAGTTTGCAGAGATCTCTTAGGTCTGTTCTATATCAAAGATTTTTTTGTTCTTGGAATGCCAAAAAAAAAAAAAATAATAATCCAAAACTATTTTGGTCAATGGAAGCCTTCTTAAAAAGGAATGGCATCCAAGATAATTACTTGGTAGCCTATAACATTCTTTCGAAGGTGAACATTACAGTATATTAAAGTATTGGTAGCAGTTATTTTTTTATTAACTCTTTATACTTATTATTCACATATTATAATTATAAATTTGCCAATAATTTCCCTGAAGGATATGTTTATACTATCTCCAATTCTTCTCCTCTCCTTTTCTCTTAAACCAACTCTAATCATACTTCTGTCCCACCAACACTCTATCATAGTACCTTTCCATTCTAAGTCCTGTGG
The DNA here is from genome assembly GCA_004026745.1 of Myrmecophaga tridactyla. Classification (NCBI taxonomy): domain Eukaryota; kingdom Metazoa; phylum Chordata; class Mammalia; order Pilosa; family Myrmecophagidae; genus Myrmecophaga; species Myrmecophaga tridactyla. The sequence continues at coordinate 34,731 of PVIY010010613.1, read as the reverse complement.
TCAATTCTCAGGCCTCCTTTTACTTAACCTAGCAGCATACTTAAAATCCTTAAAATATTTGATTCTCCACTTTGCTTCCAGGAACCTTAATTTCCCAGCCACTCATTCTCATCTTTTGTCGATTCCTTCTCATATATTTTTTTAAGAGTACCTCAACAATCAGCCATTGGACCTCTTCTCTCTTCTAGTACATTCATTCCTTTAGTGGTCCTGTCCATCCTCACGGTTTTGAATAGCATCTCTATGCTCTTAACTGCCAAATTTATATCCTTAGTCGGTACTATGCAAGTGCTTATTTAATTAGCTCCATCTGGGTTAGTCTAACAGATATCTGACATAGACAGTAGGCATATGTCTAAAACTGAGCTCTTAATCTCAACCTGCCCTACCCCCACCCCAGGCTGCTTTTGCTTCAGTCTTCCCCACTTCAATTAATAGTAGCTCTATACTTCAGTTATTCAATGCAAAACTTTTGGAATCATCCTTGGCCCGTTATCTTCCTCTTGCACTACATCAAGTTCATCAAATTTAATTGGCTTCACCTTCAAGATATATCCAAAGTTCTGCAACTTCTCACCATCTCTACTTCTACCAATATAGTCCAAGTACCTTCACTTCTTGTGTGTATTATTTTATTACCCTCATAGCTGGTGTTCCCTCCTACCCTTTCCTGATGCAATTCTTTCCAACATAGCAATGAAGGTAATCCTAGTAAACTTCAAGTCAGGTCATTTCATTGATCTGCCAAATCTATCCAATGGCTTCTCATTTCATTTCAAATTAAAACCAAATTCTTTAGTGTCTAAAAGGTCTCCCATGGTTTGCCTTTGCCCAATTTATCTCCAAAATTATATCTTACTACATTCCAAAAATGTGCTCCTTCTGGAACACAGAAGACATGTTTCTGCCTGAGAGTCTTTGCCCTTGCTAGGCTATGTCTCAAGTGCTCTTTTTCCAAATATCCACAGATACCTCTTCTTTACCTCCTGCCACCTTTTTATTGAAGCCTTTAATGACCACCCAATTTAATATATCAATACAACTGAAATATTGTTTAATGTTTTTGAAACACCTGTCTCTAACTTTTCAAAATATTTTACTTATTTTATTTTTCATTGTCTTTCCTCTGGAATATAATCTCCATAAGGGCAGAAATTTTGTCTATGTTAACGACTGGGTCTCCAGTTCTTTAAAAACTGCCTAGTAGACACGCAATAAATACTTCTGAGTAGATGAACATTGATTGACCAGAGAATAAGTAATATACCTGAACTAATGAGATGCTAGCATTAGAGATAAAACAGGCTGGCAAATAACAACAAAAACCTCTTATCATTAGAACTTTTAGTCTTGTGGCAGAATAAAAAGACTTGTTCAATAGTCCTTTGGAAAAATGATTTAGAATGTAAAAAAATTGTAAATGAGAAAAAGGAAAATATCATATTTCTACCTAATTGATGATATATATATACATACATATACATATATACATGCAACAAAATACTAGGTATAATTATGTTTTGGGAAAAAAATGAAAACGATAAATTATACATAAAATTAAGGTAGTGAAAGGTTAAAGGAAGTTTGCTATACTCTCTTATATAATATTTTCTGTTTATGGGCAACAAGCTTCAAATATGTTACAAAATATAAACCCTCTTCATACAAGTGATCATGGTAAATATTTCCAATTGAGAAAATTCACATTTTTCATGGACTATCTCATGAAACTTTTAATGTAACTGTTTGAAACCAAACAGCAGCAATAACAACAACACCACCAAAAATGACATATCTTTTCAGAGATGGAGACTTGAGACCCAAAGACAGAAAACATGATGATGGTTCAAGGTCAAAAACTAGTTGATGGCAAATCTGATAGCTCGTATAGCCTTTATTAGTCAATGCGTCCCTAAAATATATATTTGCAATGTTTATTTTTTTGCTACCCTTACTTCATTTCATTTAAGCAATATAATTCAGACAGGAAAGCTCTCAAATTAACAACAAATGCCATACACAGAGGAATTTAACATACAACATCTTTAATACCTTAATACAGCAACTATTCTCACTTTTACTTGAGACTTAGGGATGTCACGTACTTACTATATAAGAAGTCAGAGGAGAGTACGTGACTTTTTTAAACCTTTAATTTCCATGCCTAAATATGACTAGCGCCTTCCTATTTCCAGCAAAACTGACTTTCAAAATGAAAGAGCAATCAAGACAGTACTAGATAAATGAAAGCTGAGGGAGTTTATCATCACTAGACTAGCCCTACAAGAGATGCTAGAAGAGTTCTGCTGGTTGAAAGGAAAGGATGGCAGACAATTGTCAGAAGCTGCTTGAAGAAATAAGAAACTTCACTAAGGGTAAATATATGGGTCAATAGAAATGACAGCACTACTGTTTTTTGGTTTGTAATTCTACTTTTTTTTTTTTTACTTCCTGCAAGATCTAAAAAGCAAATGCATAAAATGTTACAATGCCAATGTATTTTTACTAATAATGTATAAACCTGCAACCAGTGACAAGAGCTATATAAAGATGGGGGGTATGATGGGTGGAGGAAAATAGTTTGTATATACAATTGGAATTAAGTTGGTATTAAAACAAATGAGACTATTAAAGATTTAGGATGTTAAGTTTAAGCACCATGGTAATTATGATGAAAATATTACAGAATATACACTCAGAGAGACAGAAATTAGTGTACAGATTGCAAGAGACAGGGTGACAAAAGGAAATAAGTTAATGCATAATGGGTGTAGGTTTTCTGTTTGGGGACATAGGAAAATCCTCATAATGGTTGGTAGTGAGGATATGGGAACATTATATATAGGAGGAATTCCATTGCATGATATGCTTGGGAGTGGTTGAGATTGTAAAGTTTAGGTTATATATGTGTTCCCACAATTACAAAAATAGAATTGGGGCAATGACAATTAAGTGCAATACATAATCCTGGATGGGCTCTAACCATGGAGAAGAAAAGGCCCAAAAGAACACTTTTGAGACATAAGAAAAAATTGAGATATAGACTGTAAACTTTACATCATTATTAAAGTTTTGGAATTTGATAACTGTACTAAGGGGGTTACATATGAGAATACCTTTGTTCTTAGGAACCGTACATGCCAGTATTGAGTGTTCAAGGAGTATGATGTATACAACCTATACTCAAGTACTCAGAAAATGGAATGATAAATAGATGGATAGACAGATCATTGATAGATTGATAAATAAATGATATGGCAGATGTGGCAAAATGTTGCAATGGTGGATCTGGGTATGTGGGATGGCAGGGGTATGTTGGAGTTCTCTGAATGGGCTTTGTTATTTTTATAACTCTTCTGTGAGTTTTAAAGTATTTCAAAATAAAAGTTAGAAAAACAATAGCATGTTGTCTCTGCAGCATTTTCCTAAACATGGTCAGTCATGTCATACATACTGTAAGGTTCCTATATAGAGATTACATCAGTTATTTTGTATTCTCTACAATACCTAATTCATAGGCAGTATTGAAAAAAAAGGTTAAGTGAATTAAACAGAAATAAAAGTATACATGAGATTAAAATTTAAGATGAAATAGTTTCTTTTTATTCCCATCTCCTTAAGTTTCAAGAAAGACTAACAATATAAAAGGTTGTATTTGAGTTCTGGGATTCAAAATGGCATTTCTCGTAGATTTTTATTTAAGCTTAAACATAAAATGACTTTAAAGGGTAATATGTGCAATAGATAGTCACATATCTTAAAAGAACATAATCCTTCAGAAGCTTCCCAATATTTCAAACTAGCCTACAATTCCATTACTTTTTTTCTAGAGTATAATCAAGACATTTTCCAGTCTATCCTTCTTTGCAGTAGAATTGTTTTTTAAAATAATACAGAACTAACCAAGGTATCTAAATAAATTCTGTTGTACATTTCAAGGACATCTTTAAGTAAATCATGACTTAAATTTCTGCATGTTCTGGAAACTAAGACTAGTATTGACATAAGTATGTTATATAGCAGGAGTTCCAGGTGTGGGAAAATGTTAGTTAATCTGAACCAATACTCTGGCTCATCAATCAAGTAAAACTAAGCTTCAACCATTATTCTGAGATACATCATCCTTATTTGACCCTATGTCCAAGCTGCCTTCTCCTAAGTCATCGTTTAAATAGAGAATATAATGCTCATGGCCTTGGGCAAATAGCTCAAAACAATGATTCAATTTGGTCCAATATATTAACTTCTTGTCAGTTTCATAGAATGAAAGGAAAATTAAGAATGTTGGAATATGGCTAAAGGATAGCATTAGGGTGTTGAAAGATGCATGTACTCACACTTATATATGTACACATTCCATCCATAAGAGGAAATGAATATTGGAAACAAACATGCAAATATACAGAAAGTTACCCCAGTAATACCTCTCACACATAGTAAGCATATTTATTTCCCAAATATTTAGTGTTCTTATTCTCTATGCCATGATACATATAAATCAAACTTGAATGAATGAACAACCTTCTTAGCCTCAACATTCACATTTTTCCTATAAATGGACATATGCCTTCCTTTTTAAATTTTTCCTCTCATTACCATATTCACGGGAAAATCTTTGGTTCTACTGTCTCTCTGACATCTCTAGAACTCTTCTAGGCTAAATGAATTTGTTCTTCCCTCTGTCAAACAGCCCACTACAAAAGCCAACAGGCAAATGATTGATTGGTTTCAGCCCCTTGTGGCTAGAATATAAATACTTCTCCCATAGTCAACATGATGTTCTTACATGCCTGATTATCTTTTCTTTACCATGTTATCTATCTAGGACTCTTTCCTGGTATTCTAAAGCACATAGGACCTAACATTTCATAAGGCCATAGAATGTAAGAGGAAAATACACGTAAGATTGTAACCTCAGAGAAAAGTCTTGAAATCACATGGGATCAATAAATTACAAAGTCAAGATCATCCCTAATGCAGAACAATCTTAGCCTCTGTGCTGGTCTGAAAGCATTATGTACCCCAGAAAAGCCATGTCTTAATCCTGATTCAATCTTGTGGGAGCAGCAGTTTCTTTTAATCCTGATTCAATACTGTAGGTTGGAAACTTTTGATTGGATTGTCTCTACAGAAATGTGACATGCCAAGTTGTGGGTTTGACCTTTTTATTAGATGGAGATATGACTCCACTCATTCCAGGTGGATCCTGATTAGTTTACTGGAGACTTTTAAAAGAGGACGCATTTTTGAGAAAGCCTACAGAAATGACAAGCAGACAGATCAGAGCAGAGCTGACAGACAAAGAACAGAGACATGGATGTTTAAAGATGCTTAGAGCCCAGCAGATGTCATCATGACATGTTAAGCAAGCCAGAACCTGCGGAGAGCCAAGGAAAGCCAAGAGACAAAAGCCAGCCCTTGAGAAGCAGAGTGAGAAACACCCACAGGAACAAAGGCTGAAAGCAACACAGTCCAGGAGCAAGGTTCCAGCAGATGCCAGCTATGTGATTTCCCAATTGAGAGAGGTGTTTCTGACCCATCGACCTTCCTTGAATTAAAGTGTCTTTCCCTGGATGCCTTTGTTTAGACATTTTTAGAGGCTTAGAATTGCAAACTTGCAACTTATTAAATTCCCCTTTATAAAAGCCTTTCCAATTCTGGAATACTGCAATCTGGCAGTTTACAAACTAGAACAACCTCATTTACCTATTAGAATAATCTGGAACAATTTACAAACCCTATGCATAGATAGTGTCCCAGAGTGATTACATCTGTTCCCTAGGTGATCCCAAGACACAGCCAGAGTGACAGTTACTGCCGTAACACCAGCAAAGAAGTAAGATCTCACATGAAATAGCTGAAGGAAATCTCTAGTTCTTTATTGGAGTGATAGAGAAGCAAAGTGGGGAAGGCACACCATGTGCTATCCTTCCCTCAGTCAGGAGGAAATTAGAGAGAGGGAAGAGGACCCCATTATCTCTGTAGGTAAAATTCCAAAGGGTAGAATGTGTATTTTTATGTTCAGAGAAAGTCTGCAGTGGTTCAGAAGAATATTCAACCAGTGAAAGATACAAAATAACATCAAAGACCGCGCTCTTGTAATAGGTGAGATTGGTTGGCGTATTTATTGGCGACTGATAATTGGTGATACATTTTCCTTTTCTGCAAAGTGAATTGTCTAGTTATATCAATGTACCACAACATGCAGCAACCAGCCTCGCTATTTTCCATTTTAAAAATGTCCCCTGAACCATTAATTAGAGTGGCATATCTTTTGTCTAAGACAGATCAAAACACTAAAACAACTGCTTTTATCTGATGCTCTTCATTGTAGAGAAACACAATTCATTCGGCATCACCAACTTTTTTTTCCCAGTAAATGTGAACATTTCCACTTATCATAGATAGAAAATAATTATTTTAGAAGCAATCAAAAACAAAATTTAAGCACTGACAATGTAAAAGTGAGTGCTAAAGTTAAAACCTGGTAATGTTCAGTTCAGTTTGACTATTGAATTTTATGCCTATTATTTTGATGTAAATACATGTAAGGATGAATATAAATATATCCTATATATAAATAGATGGTCATGATAGATATGATACCCTCTGCTTTAAAACATTAAAATTAAATGCCTTGAGAGAATTGGGCTATGTTAAAAGTGATCAAAATGCAAAGTAAAAAAAAGGATTGTTGTACTATGTAATCAATCAGCTCTTGCTTTATTAAAATACTAAATTCTTCTCCTAACTTCCTGTTATGATTCAGAGTAACAGACTCATTATTTTCAGCTTAGACAGGATCCTTACTAGATTTAGCATCTCTATAACAGGAATAGAAACACCCATTGATGAAACTTCTGCTGACGCCTATAGGATTTATAATCCTTACCAGGGCCATGGTGTTTGGCACTGATGTTTACAGTATTCTGTATGTTGCTATAAGTTCTGCGAGGGCAAGAAACTAATAGAGGGTGGTATGCATGAGAAAATGTGAACAGGGCATAGTGGGAAAAGTGCTAAATGAGCAGGAGCCAAGAGGCCGTGAGGTAGGTCACTGCCACTCATTAGCTGCTTGATTTCAGGCATATCACAACCTGAGCTTTTGCTACTCATTAAGAAAAAAAAGCATAAGTAGAAATGCCAATAGCAATCATGTGAAAAAGACGGAGTAGAACCACCATTAAAGAATTGGAAATTAATATTTTCTCAAATATGTTTGAGAAATGCTGGTTTATACGAGGTTAAATAGGTTCCTTGATTGAAGAAATTTTTAGCCTTGAATAAATCAGTGGATGGTGTGAACCCTCAGATGGCAGATGAGCTGTAATATACAGCACTTTCCATGCTTCTTTGTTCATGAAATCCTCACCTCACGGAGAAAATATTCATCAGAGCATACTGGATTAGCGTGCGTTTAGCAGTCTCGGGATAAGCCCTGACTCTGCTAAGCAATGTGACCTTGAGAATGTCCCACCTCCTGGGGACTGGTTTCACCTTCACAGCAAGGAGTAAAGTGGACCCAGAAGAGTAAATTTTTTTTTATATTCAAATAGTTCCTATTAGTTTTTTTTTTTTTCCCATGGGCAGGCACTGGGAATCAAACCCGGTCTCCGGCATGGCAGGTGAGAACTCTGCCACTGAGCCACCATGGCCCACCCCCTATTAATTTTTATTAAAACAATTGAATCCAATTATTTTCTTTTCAATTCTATAAGGTTTACTTTTCTCTGTTTTACAAAGAAGCAAAGGGGGGCCAGAGAGATTAAACATTTTCTCAAAGACCACAGCTATGAAATACCAGTCAATGATTTAAATTTTGTCTTATAATAACCAGGCTAATACATTTTACTCTTGCATTCAACTTTTGTAATTTAGGATTATTAACATGGCAGAAGTTGAATGAATGAGAAACTATAGGAAAGACTGCCCATTTGTACTGAGTTAAAAGTTAAATCAGTGAGAAGTCAAAATTAGATACTTCAGAAGATACACAGTTTTGTTTCCTACTATTTTAAAGACATACTTGAACAAGTAAACTTTGTAAATTACACTTTTATGGCTTCATGAGAATAGTTTACAATAAATCATATTTTTAGGCAGGCTTCAACGTTTGTGACAATAAAGAGCTCTTCCTTAGATTTTCTTTAGATTTCTAATTTTTCAAAGAAAGTTTTACATCATAAGGTGAACTTCAGCCATGATTAATTTTGTGCAATACTGATGGTGATAACAGCTGACATTTATATGGGTTTAGTATTGGCATGTGTTATAGAGAGGGCCTTATGGACTCACAACCAACATCTGAGGTAAGTTATTATTATTATCCCATGGCACAGAGAAGTACACAGTGAGTATTGGAGAAGCCAAATCACAAGCTAATAGGCAGAACTGGACACGTCTCTGACTATCTGGCTTCAGTATCAAATTTTTCATCAACATACTATGGCAATTTCTAAGTAAAATAAGACATCATAAATTTAAGCCACATCATTAGCAATTTAGAAAGAATATCACACTGGAATTTGTTACATATTGTAAATAGGTAACCACTTTCTCAAAATATCTACAATTATGCAGCTTTGAAATGAGTTAAAGATCTTTTTGAAAGCTCTCCTCTAAAATGAACAAGGTCAGGATTACACTATCTGTCTGCGACGTGACAAAAGATCTCAAAAAGTCCACTCACCTAACAAGACAGTGTTTTATGACAGCTTGACAGGTCCCATCTGGAATTGCTGCAGGGTTTCTTTCCTAGTAAAACAGAAGAGAGTGAGAGTTTAAGAGGATCCCAAGATTTTGTAGGACTGCCTCTGGGATGCAAGCTCTATGTGATATGTCCATCTTCCCTTTGTGCCTCTGGCCAAAATTCCTTCAAACTCTGCTATTCTTTGGGCCTACCAGATAAATATAACTACTCCCTGGGCATGAGATAACAACTCTTCTAAGAGAGACATTACTGCTCCAAGCTTCCAAATTACCAATTAGCATACTAGAGACGAAATGTCATATCTTGAAAGACTTAGTGTTCCAAACAGCCAACAAGGTTGTTTCTTACCACCTTGAGGACTGGCTGGTGGCATTTACCCAAGAACCAGTCCACCATTTTGAAATATGTATCCCGAGAGAAAATTTGGGTTCCCTCGCCTTTGTCTAAATCAACAAACTATGCATGAAAAATGAAATACATCACAGAGTGCTTATGAGGAAAAGCGACATTGTCTGAAGGAAACTAATTGGAATACTTTTACTTTGTCTGAAAATCCCCTGAAGATATCATTTATCAAACAACTCTGTGTCCTGAGCTGTTAAATATGATGCTCTCCAAACAGCGAGCTGTTAATTCACTGCCTTATCTCCCTAAACTTGCTAATTTTTTTTCTCATATTTCACTCTCTCTTGAGCTATGTTGTGAAATGGGAGCCTATGGGGGTTATGTGTACTGCCCAGCACCTGTTACTCCTAGGAACACCCCATGATCACTTAAGTTCACTCTAGTCTGTGCTACCATCGTTCCCACGTAAATAGGAACTTGCCCCTGGATTCAGTTACTTGCCCCTGCTCTTTCATTGAGGTCTTCAACTCTGGCAGTCCTGTCCCTAACTCACGTCCCAGTTAGACATGCACACAGGTAAACGGCACAGTTAAACTTGGCATCAAGGTGAGGGAATTTAGAGGTTATAATTAATAGCTGTTAAGGGACATAGATATTGCAATGTCTGAGTTTTCAACTTGGTTTATAATTTTTCAGGATCTCAAATACTATCCAAGTTGTTAAAACTGAGACCATAGCGTAGCAAATGATTTTATCAGATTGTGCCTGCCAATCTTTCAGCAAATATTTGTTGAGGAATTTCTATGTGCCAGCACTGGGGATACAGCGATCCTCAAGAAGGATATATGCTTCCTCTCCCTGCATACTAGTTGATTTAGTTCCTTGGCTGCTCAAGCAAATGCCATGAAATGGGTCACTTAAGCAATGTGAATTTATTTGCTTTATGGTTTTGAGGCTGAAAAAAAAAAATGTCCAAATCAAGGCAATGCTTTCTTCCTGAAGACAGTGGCTTTCTGGGGCTAGCTACTGGTGATTCTTGGTCCTTAGCTTGTCACATGGCAATGTACATGGTGGCCTCTCCTGGCTTTGATTTCAGCTTCTTTGTGTTATTTTCTCTCTCTGTCTGAATTTCACTCTACTTATAAAAAAACTCCAGTAAAAGGATTAAGACCCATCCTGACGGAGGTGGGCCACTCTTTCTTAACTGAAATAACCTCATTAAAAGCTCCTATTTACAGTAGGTTCACATTCACAGGAATGGATTGAATTCAAGAACATATTTCTCTGGGGTATATACAGCATCAAACCACCACACTTTAGTCAACACAGAATTTCAATATGGTGAGTTCAATACTATTATGAGGAAAACCATAGTGTCAAGGATACACATATAGTGTCGAGGATACACACACAGTGTCCAGGATATCCTTCTCTTTTCTGGATCCACTTTTTAGTGACCCTCATGAATTTTCATGGGATCCAGGGGTCTTCCATCTTGAACACTATTAACAATATTAAGTATTGAGTACTTGCTAGGTCTCTGAACTGTCTTAAGCACTTAACATGTATTACCTCATTTAGTCTTTCCAACTATCCAATAAGGTCACTGTTAGTCTCTCCCCTTTAAAAAATGATAGAACTGAGGGCAGGCAATGGTGGCTCAGTGGCAGGATTCTCACTTGCCATGCCAGAGACCCAGGTTCGATTCCTGGTGCCTGCCCATGCCAAAAAAAAAAAAAAAGATAGAAAGGAGGCAGACAAGTTTATGCTACTTAACTGACAACTCATAGTAAGTAGCAAAAATATAATTCCAACCTAGAGAGTCAGAGTCCAGAACCCATACTCTTAACAACTCAGCTACACACTGTGTCTATTTCTATGCACCTTTTTCATCAGAATATTCTCCAAACTGGTGCATTTTCTAAATGCATTCATCTGTCTTATAGGTACTCACCAAGTATCCACCTATAAGGTACCATAAGGTCATGAAGATCAAACTATAAAGAAGGCACTTCCCCTGCCCTCAAGGAAATTTAAAGTCAAGTTTGGGAAACAGATCATTTAGGAAGCAAGGTCAATGCAATTCCATCAGAAACAATACCCAACAACAGTCGACCGTGGGGTGATATGAAAACTTTCTCTCAGTATTTAATTTCTCTCCCACAGGTAAAGTATAACCAAGAGTTAACTAATGAAGGGTCTCTCATACAGAGAGAAGAACATATCTATGAGTTTGGAAAGAGAGAGAGAGAACACGGCATATTCCTGGAAAACAATGAGCTGGTGGCTTACAAAATTGAATTATGTTGGGGAAGGTGAAGATGACAAGATATAGGACTTTGAGAGAAAGCAGGTGTTATATGGGGACTTTGTATGTCTTTTACCCTGAGAAAATGAAGAGCCATTGACAAAGTGAAGAATTTTTACTAAAAGAGTGACATAACCATAACGTTGTTTTATAAAGATAACTTGGACTACATGTCAAAGAAAACTCTGGTTTTGGATGCCATGAATGGAAGTATCATTATTTTAAATCTAATTCTCTTGGAACACTTTGCTTTTTAGAAAAGGATTAAATAACTAATAAAACACACCAAAAGATAAAACATATTAATTTAACTCAGTTCAATTAAATAGTACCCATTTATAATTCAAGCTTTTGATAACATTACCGTTTCGCTCTCTGACATTTCTAAACCCAGTTTTAAACACAATATTCCCGTGCCTACTGTGGGTTTCAGAAGCAACTCTCCATCCACTGCATCTTAGTAGCTACATTTTTACTGTTTTGTGTGAAATCATAGATACAAAATGGTATACAGGAGAAACATATATGCATATATAATCTTAGTAAAAATTTAAAAACCGAACACTAGTATACTCATTATCCAGAATAATGTTTGAAAAATTGAAAACTACTTTGAAGCCACTCATCTGCTCCTCTCCACATCTCTCCCCCTCTCCTCAGGAGTAGCAACTCTTCTAATATTTTTATTAATGCCTCTTTTACTTTTCTATGTGGTTGTTGGGGGTTGAATTACATCCCCCATAAAAGATGTGTTCAAGTCTTAATCTGTGTTCCTGTGAGAGTGATTAGTAGGTAAGACCTTTGAAGATCTTTTTAAAGTGTGGACTCATTTTTGAATAGACTCTTTGAAGGTCCAATTTAGAGAAGCCAAACTGAACCAGGGTGGACCTTCACCTATATGACTGGAAGCCCTTTAAAGAGAGGGGACTCGAGCATAGCCAGTCAGAAGAAGCCAGAAATCAAAAGAAGTGGAAGCCAGAGTCAGAAATAAACAGAAAGGAGGAAGAGCTCATCAAAATGCTACCAACTCCAGAAAAAAACATGTTGATTTTGGACTGTTAGCCCTCAAAACTGTGAGAAAAATTCTTGTCATTTGTTCTAGTTTGCTAGCTGCCAGAATGCAAAATACCAGAAAAAGAATGGCTTTTAAAAAGGGGAATTTAATAAGTTGCTAGTTTACAGTTCTAAGGCTGAGAAAATCTCCCAATTAAAGCAAATCTATAGACATGTCCAACCAAAAGCATCCATCTAGGGAAAGATACGTTGGTTCAAGAAGGCTGGTGAAGTTCAGGGTTTCTCTCTCAAGTGAGAGGGTACATAGCAAACACAGTCAGGGCTTCTTTCTCAGCTGGAAGGGCACATGGTGAACATGGCATCATTTGCTAGCTTTCTATCCTGGCTTCCAGTTTCATGAAGCTCCCCAGGAGGCATTTTCCTTCTTCATCTCTAAGGGTCGCTGGCTCTTGGACTCTCTGCTTCATGGTACTGCAGCATTCTCTGCTCTCTCCAAATCTCTTATTCTCCAAATGTTTCCTCTTTTATAGGACTTCAGAAACTAATCAGGACCCACCCAAATAGGTGACGATATGTCTCCACCTAATCCAGCTTAACAACCACTCTTGATTAAATCACATCTCCAAAGAGATGATCTGATTACAGCTTCAGACATACAGTATTAAATGAGAATGATTCTGACTTTATGAAATGGGATTTATATTAAAACATGTCTTTTCTAGGGGGCATACATCCTTTCAAGCCAACATATCATTTAAGCCAACTCACTGTGTAGTATTTGTTATAGCAAGTTTGGCAAACTAAGAAATGGTTATAGTATTTATGTAGGAATCAAATTAACATAGTTTAGTTTAGACCATTTGAATGTTATAAAAATGAAAGGAGGGTGGGCCACGATGGCTCAGCAGGCAGAGTTCTTGCCTGCCATGCCAGTGACCTGTGTTCGATTCCTGGTGCCTGCCCAGGTAAACAAAAAAAAAAAAAAAAAAAGAAAGAAAAGAGAGTAAGAGTAAGGGTGAGCCACACAGATCTGCTCAATCAAACAGTAAAGTTTCTAAGCATAAGGATATTTTCTCTCAGTAGGGGTCCAAGTCAGAGAAGGATTTAACTGGAAATGGTTTGTGGGTGTGGCCTTTGTCTATTGATACGAGAACCAAAAGTTTCACAGAAGACTTAAAACATCCTTAATAGAGTTATGGCTGTAGCAACATCAGTAGCTTGGCCTGAGGGTGACAGAGCTAGTATGGAATGGGGAGAGGCCTTGGGCACAGAGTTCTACTGGCAGGAAGCAGGCAGAGAGAGCTGCTCAGCTACAAATACAGGCTCCCTTTTATGCAAAATGAAAAAAGACTCAGCTGTGGAAATAAGAGCTAGAGGGGAGAGCTACCAGCCATGGATATTTATTCCCAGCCTTTGAGATCTAATTGAAGAACTTCCAATATTCCCCAGCTGGATTTCAGAATTCTTAGGGAACAGTGACTCCTCTGAGGCTCCCCTTTTATACTTTCTGGACATGAACATCTAGAGCAATTATCCTTTGCCCATCCTAACATGGTATGTTTGGTGCTTGGGGGGAAGATAACTTGTCTATTTTGTTTCACACACCTGCAGATCAAGAGTAACTGAACTCAGGAAGCCATACCAAAGTAACTACATTGAGAAGCCTCATTACACCTGGACCTGGTTTAGAGGATGAGATGCGGGTAACCTCTGAGAGGGTCCCTAATAATCCCTGTATTTTGGTATCCACACCCTCAGAGATTCCCTTTATTACAGGTTAGATTTAGTGACTCTCTTCTAATGAATAGAATATAGTAGCAGTGATGAACTGTCACTGCCAAGATCAGGTTATAAAATAACTGTGGCTTCCATCCTGGGTTGGTTCTCTCTCTTTTCTCTCCATCTCTCTATTTATACCAGAATTGATTTCCTCAGTGATAACTGCTTAAAGAAAGGGATTGTAGCAGTAATAATGAAGTGAGAGGTATGATAATACTTTCCATTTATGTCAGGTCTTAGAGTTTACAGAGCAATTTAAGATAATGACCTTTTTATTCTCAGAAATAACTCCATGAATGTGGTTATTATCATTTCAATGATAAAGATGAAGAAATTGGATAATGGGAAAGTTAGGGACAGGCACAAACTCATCCTCTAATAAGTGGCAAAATAGGCCTTGAACCCTTACTTTCTGACTCCACACGCTGCTCTCACCACCTCTCTGAAGTTTTCCAGGTTTGATACAGATGTACAGCATTCACTGTTTCTAGTGACCTAGAAGAATAATTCTAAAATGCCGGCTCTTATTTGGTATCTCATAAATAACAACTAAATCAGCTCTAAACATGTATTAACATGCATAGGCTAAAACAGCTAATAATTAAAAGGTTCTATTGTGGAAAACAAAATTATCAGATTTTATTAACAACCCAAATTAATATTAGATATACTTTCCTTCTCTTTAGATAGTCTTTATGTAAAAGAAAGCAATTCAAATTCAAAGCCATGATGTCTGTCTACAACTATAAAATTGGAGGTATCTTGAAATAAAAAACATGATCACATCGTCTCCCATTTTTTGCCACTACAGTCATTCTAAAATATCCAGGGCTCCAATTTGCCTCAACTTGCAGAAGACATTGAAAGTAATTTCCTGTAAAGAAAGAGACTGCAGCAGATTATCTCTATCACATACATCAAAATAATGCAGCATTCCATTCTCAAGTTAAAATAGACCTAAAGGACCCTGTGGTTTTGCAGAGGAGGAAATTGAAGAAAAACAAACAAACAATAGAGCACACCTCAGGGGATGCACGCACACATACACACACAGAGAGACACACGCGCACACACACACATACACACAGAGACACACAAACACAGGGTGTTTTCTCAAAGGAAACATTCTAAGTACCCCAGTTAAGTTTTTAGACTCTCAATGATTTCAGAAGATAGGCAAGCAAAGTATTTCTACATTTGGTTTATATTTCCTACCCACCAAAAACTTTTAAAATTTATTTTTAAAAGAATTTTTTTAGTAGTAATTTTGAAATTGAGGTGTAAATGCAATTTCGGTTTTCCTTGATAAACCTACAAAAAATCATTTCAATAAGGCAAAAAATTGGTATTTTAAACCTTTTAAATTACCTTTTTAAAGTTTTTCAAATAGGAGTTTACATCTAGTAAGTTTTCAGATGCTTAGTGCAAACTTGAAAAATCATGATGTTAAGCAATTTCTACTTTATATAGTACTTTCAGTGGACAAATTTGCGTATTTTCCTTTGAGGTTTTTTTTCATCATTAAAGATATTTACATAAAAATGGAATCTGCATTTTTAAGAGTTCATCTGTTCCCCATTCTTTTTAACTCAAAATCATAATATTTTGTTTATACCATCATAATCCTTTCCATTACAACAAAATCTGATGTCATAAATGACCATTATGATTTCAAGTGAGTAATAAGCACAGGAGGCAAATAAACTCTTCCATGAAAAGCAGTTCCATTTGTAAAAGGATCTCACAGGATTTGACAGAAAAGTCAACATTTTATGCCTGTTTTTTTTTTCAGTAGCTATCCAATACATTTTATACTTCTAAAGACATAATGTGATGTCTAATTCTAATTACATGGATGTTATTTCATTTTTACATCTTATAAAGAAGAGCCTTAATTCTCAGTTCTCTAACAAAAGCATCCTTCCCTTTCAGAGCTGAAAAGGGTGATTTGTTTTAAATCTCTGGGGGAAAAATTTCTGTCTTTTTTTTATACTTAGTTAATTGTAGTTTTGAATCTAAAGATTAGGTTACATTTTTCTGCACATCTTTCTAAACCATACATCAGATCACACCAGTACATTTCGTCAAACTCTCCAAATCTCACCCTACTCCTTCCCTTTATGTGTACCCTTCATTACATGATCCCAGAGTATCTGCCACCATCTCCCATTTCCATCCTCCTTCTCCTCCTACCTTTTTCTCTATTTACACACTGATTTACAGTTTATTGAACACTGAAACACTGTTGTCTCTTCCATATTGTTTAAAGCATTTACTACTTGATGAATGGGTCACCTGGAAAATGTCTTCCAAGACCTAGTAGGTGTTTACTAGGGCTGGGGTAGCAAAGTATCCCAAACTGCACGACATCAAACAACAGAAATTTATTGTCCCAGTTCTGGATGCTAGAAGTCTGAAATCAAGGGGTTGGCAGGACCATGCTCCATTTGAAGCCTATGGGGGGTGGGGAATCCTTACTTGCCTCTTCCACTTCTTGAGTTTGCCTGCCATCAGTGGCATCCCTTGGCTTGTAGATGCATCTCTGCCCTTGTCTGCTCATGGCCTTCTCCCTTGTCCTTCTCTGTGTCTCCTCTTCCCTTCTCATAAGGACACCAGTCACATTTAATTAAGCCTTAACCTAATCCAGTTTGGTCTCAACTCATAACATCTTCAAAAACCCTTTTTCCAAGTAAGGTGTCATTCACAAGACTAAGGGTTAGGACTTCAACATGTTTTGGGGGAACACAATTCTAGCCACAATAGTGGGATTACTATCTCTTTCCTTAAGCATTTCCTGTCCTTAAGGAAAATGTCTATTATTCCCTCTTCTGAGTTCTCAGAACACTTTGTTCAATGATAGCACTGAAACAAACTTAATTTAATTGTTTCTCTACTATCTCTCCCTATGAGAAAGTGACTTCCTTGAAATCTGTGTCTCCAGGACAGAACAAATGGAAGATAATAAACAAATGTTTATTTATGAAAGGATGGATGGATGGAATAGACGGAAGGAAGAAAGAAAGGTATGACTTTATGGTTAAATATACCTATTTTTAAGCAGAGATCATACTTGTGACCAAAACTCTGATACAAATAAGGAAGAATGGATGCTGTATGATTCTGTATGTTTCTTATGTAGACATTAAAATGATTATTTAAGATTCTCTTTTAAAAGAGAAAAAGTATGCAAAGCAGACAACATAATCATTGCTAACATTGATTAAACTTGTTTTATGTGCAAGACATAATCAGCATTATCTCATTTAAACATCCCAGAAATTTTTATGAGGTAGAGTATCACTAGTCTTATTTCACAGATGATGAAGTTGATGCACAGAAGGAAGGTCCCTGCTAATAAGTAGAAAGAAACTGACTAGACTTAGGTCTATCAGTCTCCAGGGGCAGGGTACTCACTTCTACACTAGACATCACCAGTTAAGTCAGAAAATATGAAGCATCATCTATAGTACATAGATGATAAAAATGGGTTTAGGAAAATTGCATTATAAAAGTGATGTAAAATAAAATTCTTCCAAACCTGGGCTGCCCAAACCAAGTTTTTCTTGGATAAATTGTAAAGAACCACAGGAAACAGCAGGCAGCAAAAGATAGGACCTCTCATATACTTGAGTACAGTATTATTTAAAGCACATCTTTCTGTCCTTAAGTATTTCCATAAAAAGCATGCATCATTTGATTTGCCAATTAGCCGACCTCATTGAAGTATTGGGCAAAACAGTTCATTTTCTGATACTTTAGATGTTAAGATTAAAATTTTAGATTCAGATAAGTATAAACTGCAATTATTATTAGCAATAATAGTATTTGTCTTGCAAAAGAAAATGTTGGCTACTTTAACAGGAGTTTAAATTCCAAGTATTACTTCCCTATGATTCCATCCAGGTGAATATTTTTTCTAAATGACTTGCACATAAACAAACCTTCTAAAGTTCAACTCAAATTTATGCATCTCTGACATATATAAACAGACACAATAGCTGCCATTAGATGACAGCCTTAAACACCACTCAGAAATTCCCTGCACACATATATATCCTCCAGGCAGATAAATGGCTTTTGCAAAGTTTCTTTTCCAGTAAGAAAACCACAAAGCTTATTTTGTGTCATTATGCGTACAGCATGCAAGTATGAAGGAAATCATAAATGCCATCTAACCTGGGGGTTCTTGAAGTGTTGTCTCTGGATTATCAGCAACAGCATGGTCTGAGAACCTGTTAGAAATACAGTTTCTTGGGTTTCACTCCAGATGCGATGAATCAGAAACTCGGGGGTGAAACCCAGCAGTCTGTAGTTTAGCAAGCTCTCAAGGTGATTCTAATACGTATTAAATTTTGAGAACCATTGACCTACTCCCTGCTTTTGTTCTCAGGTGGGCAAACTGAGGTTCCAGGTTCTGTAATTATTCTAATTAATTAGAATTCTACATAATATTTTCTTATCCAAAAACCAGTAGGGTCTCCCAGTCTTCATTTTTCCCCTCACTGATTATCATTAGGGACTCAAGTCTTTAGGGTCTGTGTTACAAAATATCACTACTGGTTTTCTGAATCCCACTGCATTGAAAGACTTAAAATCTAGACATACAAACAGGATACAACACCCTTGAACACTATATTCCACCATTAAGAATCAACAATTCCAAAAACTGCCTCCAGATGTCTTCTCTACTATTGATTTCTTTTTATTCAAAATGAACCTACTTTTATTTCCTTAGAGAGTCAAGAAGCTAAAGATAAAATTTCCCCTTTCTTAAAACAATCCTTAGTTTGGCCATTTCCACTTGCTACATCTGTCTTGCTACATCTGTCTGGAAGACTTATACACGAGAATGGTACTGAAGTTGAACCTTGGCATATGTGAATATGCCAATTTAGAATATCTGGATATTTGGGTTGCCTGATTTGAGCCCTTACCGCCTGTTGATTCCCCATTCCAGTGTGCTCCCAACTCTAACCAAATCCTAGCATGCTGAGTACTTGATTAAAATCATTTGCACCTGAGGAGGAGGAGGGGCAGAAGCATAAGAAAAATTGTTCCCCATTGCTCCAATATTCTGTAAGGATTCCTGGAGATGCTCAAGAGTATATCTCCAAAGTAGACCTAAAAGGATATGGAATTTGTATGCACATAATTTTACTCAAGAATGAAGAGAACGTATCCTTCCACTCATTCAAGAAACATGTTTCTTCTAACATTAGCAGTTGTTGGTCAAGTCAAGAGTATATGTGAAATGGGAAGGCATGGTAAGAATCGCCCTTTGCCCATTTCCTCTTTCTACATTTGCCAAAATGTTTCTCTAGTGCATTGACATTCCTGAGTTTGTGTCCAGGTATTGCATGATCACCATTATTAGTTATTTTCTATGTTGGTCGGACATCTATATTTGAAAGACAGTTCCTCTTATTCTTAAGATGTCATGTACTATCATAATAAGGAAGTGTGCTCAGTGTTCTATGACTGTATTAAAGCTTTTTGGGGTCCAATCTTTGTTTTCTAATTTCAATCACCTGGTATATCAATCTATTCCCTAAACTCTTACTCAGTCTCCTAAGGCTAATAAACATTTCCTCATCACCAGGATTTATTTGTTTACAGTATTTTAAATTACTAAAGATCATAAAGGATAACCTTTCATATCCCTCATTGCCATGACCTTTCAGAATGAAGAGAGATGTAAAATAATAATAATAAAAAAAACCTTCTGCTGCAGCATTTCAAATCTTTATGGCAGTGTCTGGCTCACAGTTTTCTCAACAGCTTGCTGCTTTCCTAATGATCCCTTTTTCTGTTTTACTTTCTCAAACTCATTTGTCTTCAGATCTGCTAAGGGCATACACTTTTTCTGTCTCTCTAGACACAATATACCTGTTTCTAGAGATGAAATAATTTAGGAAAGGGATGCCTGTTAATAGGCACTTAACAGCTCTGCCTCACACACCTCAGAAGGTCAGAGGGCTCTCCTTGCTGGGCCAGCAGTCAGACATGGGCCATCGACAGCCCATGACAGTTCATTCTGGGAACAGTGGTTTGTTACCATGCTTTAATGTAATATTAAAAACTATTAGTTGCAACCTGTATTATCATGCTTGGTGAATTATTCACATACTACGGGGTTGTCATGGCTTCATTTGCTAAAAGTTACTGATAAAGTAGAAAGGAAAGCTACCAAAAGAAAAACCTCAGACTGATAATCAACTAGGCTAGCTTTTAAAAAAAGTAAGAGCATAATAAAATTGTGCAGAAAAAGCCATGGGGACCCTCAGATTCAAAAACAAAAAAGCAACAACAACAAAAAAACAAAACAAAACAAAAAAAACCCATGCCCTACATTCTCTTTGAATTCCCTCTTGTTGAGTTTTCCTTTATCTTTTAAAATTTGAAATTTGCACCAAGGCAGCTGATGCTTAGTTCATTAGAGTTTAACCCAATACAAAATAAAGCACACCTGCCCTAAACCCACCACTGTAGGATGGACAAACCCTTGTCCAATCAATAGGAGTCAAACAAACTTCCTTTCTATATTTATAAAAATCATGTGAAATCCCTAGAACTCTGAATCTACTTCCATTCTTACAAGTAACCAGGCTTCTTTTCCTGCAACAAAACTTAGGTGTCCTGAATAAAATGCTCTAGTCTGCAAATTTAACTTCAATTTGTGTTTTGACAATCCTTTGATATTTACCAGGATTTTATATTTTATGTGTGTGTACTTATTGGAATTTCTACCTTTTAAAAAAAAGCAATCTTGAGATATTCACACACCATACAAAGCATACAATCAATGGCTCACAGTATAATCACAGACTTGTGTACTCATCACCACAATCAACTTTAGGACATTACATCTTTATTACTCTGAAAGAAAAATGCCATACCCCTTATACACTCCTATTATTGACACTTAGTATTTGTGCAGTAACTTGTTACAAATAAAGAATAATAAAATATTACTGTTAACAATAGTTCATAGCTTACATTAGGTTTATTTTTTCCCTTATGCTATCCTATTATTAACACCTTGTAATAGTGACATATATTTGTTCTAGTATGTGAAAGAACTTTCTTATACTGTGGTACTATTAACCACATTCATCATCCATAAAAGGGTTCCCTGTGTTATACATTCCCATGTCTTAAGTTCTAGCTTTCCTTCTACTCATATACACAACCCTAAACTTCCCCTTTCAACCACAATCGCACTCATAATTACATTCACAATAATGTACTCTATCACCTCTATCCATTTCCAAACACCACCAACCAAATGAAAACTTCTGACCAAATGAAGCATCAGCTCCTCATTCTGTACCCTCATTCTATCTCCTGGTAACGTATATTCTAGATTTTAACCCTATGAGTTTGTTTATTATAATTAGTTCATATCAGTAAAATTAAATCCTACAATATTTGTCCTTTTATGACTGGCTTATTTCAAATGTGCTCAAGTTTCATTCATATTGCCGCATGCATCAGGTTTCATTCCTTCTTGCAGTTGAATAATATTCCATCGTATGTATTTACCACAGTTTGTTTATTCACTGGTTGATGAACACTTGAGTTGCTTGCATCTTTTGACAATTGTGAAAAATGCAGCTGTGAACATAGGTGTGCAAATATCTGTTCTCATCCCTGCTTTCAGTTCTTCTGGGTATGCATCTAATAGAAGCCAGAGCATATGATAATTCTGTACTTAATTTCCTGAAGAACCGACCTATTGTTGTCCACTTTGGCTGCACCATTTTACATGCCCACCAGCAGTAAATAAATGTTTCTATTTCTCCATATACTTTCCAACACTGATAGTTTTCTGTGGATTTTTTTTTAATAGTAGCCACTCTAGTAGATGTGTAGTATCTCATTGTGGTTTTGATTTGCATTTCCCTAATAGCTAGTGATGTTGCACGTCTTTTCAAGTGCTTTTAACCATTTGTATCTCTTCTTTGGAAAGATGGCTATTCAAGTTTTTTTGCCCCTTTTTAAAACTTAACTCAGTTTAAAATCAGTTTGTCTTCTTATTGTTGTGTTCTAAGAGTTTCTTTTATATTGTAGTATTAAACTCTTGTCAGATGTGTGGTTTCCAAATATTTTTTTCCTATTGAGTTGGTTGCTTTTTCACTTTCCTTACAAAGCCCTTTGAAGCACAAAAGTTTTTAACTTTGAGGAGGGCTCATTTATCTATTTTTTTCTTTTGTTGCTTGTGCTTTTGGTGTAAAGTCTTAGAAACCATTGCCTACCACAAGATCTTGATGATGCTTCCCTACATCATCTAGATGTTTTATGGTCCAGGCTCTTATGGTTAGGTCTTTGATCCACTTGGAGTTAATTTTTATATAAATTGTAAGATAGGGGACCAAATTTCATTCTTTTGGATTTGGGTTTTCAGTTCTCCTAGTACCATTTGTTGAAGAGATTGTTCTGTCCCTGTTGAGTGGCCTGGACAGCCTTGTCAAAAATCAATTGACCAGAGATGTGAGGGTCTGTTTTTGAGCTCTCAATTTGATTCCACTGGTCAATATATCTACCTTCATGCCAGTACCAGGCCAGTACCACTGTGACTTTGTAATATACTTTAAAGTCAGGAAGTGTGAGTCCTTCAACTTCGTTCTTCTTTTTGAAGACGTTTTGGCCATTCAGGGCCCCTAACCTTCCAAGTAAACTTCACACTTGGCTTTTCCATTTCTCAAAAGTAGGCTTTTGGGATTTTGATTGTGACTGTGTGGAATCTGTAAATCAATTTGGGTAGAATGTATATCTGTACACCATTTAGTCTCCCAATCCATGAACATGAAATGTTCTTCCATTTATTTAGATTTCTTTTGGGAATGTTTTTAAGTTTTCCTTCTATAAATCCTTTACATCCCTGGTTAAATTTATTCCTAGATATTTGATTCTTTCATTTGCTATTGTAAATGAATTTTTTATCTTGATTTCCTCCTCAAATTGCTCATTATTAGTGTATAGAAACACCACTGATTTTTGCATGTTGATCTTGTGCCTCTTTTATTTCTGCTATATTTCTTTTTATATTTTTAAGTTCTTTGCGCTCACACAGTGTCTTCTTTAAATCCTTTATCTCTTTAGCTATATTTTCCTTCATCTCCTTGAATTGGTTTAGGAGAATTGTTTGAACATCATTGATTAATTACAAATCTGAGTCTTCTCTGAAGTTTTAGTTTATTCCTTTGACTGGACCATATTTTCCTGTTTCTTAGTATGGCTTGTAATTTTTTTGCTGTTGTCTAGTTATCTGATTATCTTGAAACGTTTGCTTTGAAAATCAGTTTCTCTATCTTGTCTAGGGTTTTCTTGCTGATGGGCTTTGTGCTAAGGCTCTTCTTTAGCACTTGGTTCAACTTTTTCTAGACCTTTTCAATAGCTCGTTTTTAACTGATCAGATTTTTTCAGCTCTAATTCATCTGATTCTTGCCCTGGATATGCAGTACATTTTTTGAGATTGCACTATTTGTGTAATTGTTTCATTCCCAGCATAAAGCTTCCTTTCCCCTATTCCTTACCTGTTCTGTCTTTTTTTTCATAGGCAGGCACCAGGAATTGAACCCAGGTCTCTGGCATGGCAGGTGAGAACTCTGCCACCAAGCCACCGTTACCTGCTCTATTCTATTTGTTTTTAATTTGCCTCTCTTTTTTTTTTTTTTTTTTACATTCCTTCCATTCTCTCTAGCTGCTTTTTCCTGGAGGGTAAATTCTGTGAGGAGTGACACACTGGGGAAGACTTTCCCAAGTCAGTATTTCCTACTGAAACAGGGCCAGAGACCCAAGGGAAAGCATAGATCATAGATCAATTTCAAAGTGCCCTGGGGAGGAGACTCAGAAAGATGCCAAACTTCTCTGATGGCTCCTGAAATCTCTGCTTTCCTGGTCTGCCCAGCAGATGGCATTCCTCAGCAAATTGTTCCCCACTGTCCTAATGTGGTACTGTACCTCTTTAAGTGTCAGCCAACTTTGCCCTGTTGGGGGCTGATTTGAAATAGAGGCTGCAAGATGCATTTTGTCTTGGATGGATTGAAATTATAGTTGCCCTCACAGCTGGGAACTGGTGATCTGAGTTCAGTAAATAAAAGCCATTATCACTTTTCAGCTGTGCCCTCCCCCCACACCCCACCCCATTCTTGGTCAAGAGGACTTTTATTTCCAGCCAGAGACTGGATTCTATGGCAGCCTGCCACAAGAGTGGGGGATGGACACTAGCCTCCACAGTGTGGAGAGTTTTACTCAAAGCTGTTTACCGTGGTTTATCAGTCTCTTCCTTCTGCTCTTCCCTGGATGGTGTACAATGTTCTTCTGGTCTCTGGAGCCCCTGAAACCTTGTTCCAGGCATTTCCTCACTGTTTACTGGGTGTTTGGGAGAACGGCCTGAGTCCTGGAGCTCCCTACTCCGCCATCTTGAAACGCCAAACTTTTCTCCATCTCTTTTTATCAGTGAATATCCTGTTCTGGATTTCCCTAGAGTTTTCTGTCATATTACCATTGGGTCCCATTTCTGCCAAATGGATCTTCAGTCTTTGCTCTACTTATTTCCATGTTACAAGCACACTTGAGAAAGGTTTTAGAATGCCAAGTCACTCAGAAATACAGTAAATTGTTCAAATTCACAAAATGAGATACTCATTATACTAGAGACTCTCACAGTGAATACAATTCTTTTCATTCCTTTATAAATATTTGTGTGGGTTTATAAGATGCCAAGTGCCAGATTAAATACCTGGGGAATTAATCATGGGATCTACTTTACTCTATCAACCACATTTTAAAGAAGAGTCAAATTAAATAGATTTTTCATGCTAATTGGCTACAGAAATTTGTTTCATCATATTACCTAGAAATAAATACCTTTCTAAAGGAGATAAACTTCTAGGAATATAAGAACATTCAGAAGTGAATGACCCCTCAAAAATTCTCACAGCCTTCAACAATTTGCCCTTTTTTTTAATGAAAAAATCACTCGTATCACTAGTATCTTTTTTCTAAAGAAGTCATAAATATAGGAAATAGCCCTTGTAGAAGGAAAGTAATGGTCTTTGCTGCCCCAACTTTCCACTCTGTACTTTCTTTGCCTTCACAGTGGTCCTACTATATTTGTGAAATGGAGGCACTTCTGGGAATCCCCATCTTGGCCTCCCCAACTTTTCTTTAAAGAAACTTCCATATTTGCCTTCTCAAACCAGATTATTAAAACCTGTTTAAAGTTTTCTGCTTAGGTTAGAGCACACCATCTGTGCTAATGAGGCAATAACTTTTAATGTGCAAATTAGTCATCCCTTAGAAATAATTTATTTGTAATTTAAAGAGACATACCCTAACCGAAAGACTTGTACTGAAATACCAATGTAATTCATTCATTCATTCATTCAACAGATATTTATTGAGCCCCTAGTATATGCTAGGCACTAAAACATATGCTGACATTTTAATACTGTAATATGCGTTCTCATGGGGCTTTCAGTCAATTAAAACCAATAAGACTTAAATCGATGAAAAATTAGAGAATAAGGGCCTGTAGTTCCAATATTTGATAACCATATTTCATAAAAATTTTCATATTATATTACCACGATGGAATTAAGTAGCTTTTTTAAAAACTTTCATTTGCAAGCTAAAATGTTATGAAACTAGTTGAAAGTTGGCCAAATGAATTTTAAGTTAAATCCTGCAAGAATTAACGCATGTAAACTACTTAGGCCTGCACCTGGCACAAAGTAATCTATCATAGTTGGAGTTCTCAGTTTATTTTTGTCCCAATTCTAAATGTCTACAGTTCTTTAGAAATTGCTTGATGATTATTGTTAACTTGCTGGAAGGTTAGCAAACGCCACAGGATGCCAGGATCCATCTTCTAATGAGCAGATACAGATATTTTCAAAACTTTAATTCATTCGACCATTTAGTAGAAAAACTTAAAACCATATGCCAGGCATTTGGAATATGAAAATGATGATTATATCCCTGCCCTCAAGGATTTCACAGTCTGATGGGGAGACAGACAAGGAAATGCATGATTTCAAAACAACGAGGTAATTGTTAAATTGGTTATTTATTATGAATGCATAGAAGAGAGATTGCCTAGAGATAACCTGTGTGTTGTGCTCATAGGCATTCAAGGTAGGTGGACTAGTAAAGGTATGGAAGGCCAAAAACAAGTCAGGAATGACTATGACCTGTTCAGACTTATGCTAATAGTAAATCTGAAACTTCCTATAAAAATATATAACCTCCAAAAGCTGGACAGGTGGGAGAGTGTGGGATTGTGAAATGTCCATATGCTATGCTCAGGGACTTCCTGTAGGCAGTAAAAATCAATTAAGAATCCTTGCTTAAGATGGGTAATAGAAGTATTTCCACCTCTTTCTTCTTAAAAATCACCCCAAATAATAAGAGCAAGAAACAAAACTACTACCCTATCTCCTATGAAACCAGAAATATTTGTAACATCAAGACTAAACTAAATTAGTATATACTCAGCATTTAAAAATAGAGGTAAATACCTGGAGAAAAAGTTTAAACTGTTGAAAGTGTTGGCTCTTTGTTAGGCAAATGGGAATAGGGCAGTAAGGAAAGGCACCTGCTATTTTGTGGATTTTTTAATAAAAAAATTAAAGATTATTTGATTTGTTAATTGTGCATGCATATTTATTTAATTAAAAAATTAACAGAAAATATACAAATAAATTTGCCTAGGAGCTATTATTCCACAAAGATGAAAGTACAGGGAAGTTATTAACATAAGAGTGGTATAATCTTTTTGCAACTTTATACCAGATAATCTGGCAGTACTATAGAGAATGGATTGGTCTGTTAAGGCAATGACAAAGGAGATGGGGAAACAGGATATATTGAAGAGATGTTATAAAAATAAAATCCATAGGCTGAGATGACATTTGATTTAGACATATGGGAGAGAGAGGAGTCACCCATAATGCTGTGTACATTTGTTGTGGAGTGGGTAGTGTGCTTTGTTTATTTTGCTTGTATGCTTGCATCCTTGCTTGTTTGGCTGCCATAACATTCAAACTCACTACTCATAGTCTGTACTGCATGACCTCGGGGGAAAGCAGGACACACCTCCCACCTCTGGCATAACAATTCACCCCAATTTAGTGCCTTAAGAAAACAATCTATTAATTTTATTTCTGTGGGTCAGCAATTTGGGCTGATCCCTGCTAGCAACACACGCAGCTGCAGTCATCTGGCTACTTGACTCAGGCGGGATGGCTTTGGTCTCACTCACATCTGATAATTAGCTCTGGCCACATGTGAGCAGGCCAGCTCAGCTTTCTTTTACGCAGATGAGTTCCTAGCATCATCGAGAGAGGGCAGGCCCCAATGTGCAAGCATTTGTTCAGCATCTGTTTGTTGTTGTGCCCCACTGACCAAAGCAAGCCTCATGGCCAAGCACCAGTCCATGTTGGAGGGATTACACAAGGGCATAAAAAATGGGGGAAATGATTCACTGGAGACACAGCTGTCACAATCTATCATCTTTGGGCAATCAAACAGGTGATCCGGGATTTTTTAAAGGAGAAAGGGCAGTTGAGAAATTTTTTATCATGTCGGCTTGACTTTCATAAACACTATGTTTTTAGCATTTACAGCCATTGTAAATTATGCATTTACTTATGCACTTATTTTTTTTAATGTCTCTCTCCTGCTCTAGATTATAAGCTTCATGAAGCAGAAACAATGCCTTTTTAAAAAATTTACCTCCTTTAGCCAATGAAGTAGCAAAGTTCCTAGCCCAGACTTGTAAATGAAGAAATGAAGTCAGTGATAAATGAGCAGTATAGGTCCACAGAAACAGGCAGAGTCCAGGACCCAGAAGGACACCGAAGACAGGGACAGGACAGTGAGTGGAAGGCAGCTATTTTAGCACAGTGTGGCTGCGAGGATTAAATCAAGTTATCTGTGTGTCTTACACACATAACAGCTCAGTAAACTTTTGCTACTTACGACTATCATGGAACACTATGACGCTAGGTAGCACTTGGCTCTCGGCACTGTTTAGAAGCTCCTGTAAGTGTGTGAAAGCGTCTCTATATACAGATGTTTGATTATAGCAGCAGCCCTTAAACTTTTTGGTCCAGGAATACTTTACACTTTTAACTATCACTGAGGACACCAAAGACCTTTTATTGGCATGGTTTGTATCTATCAATATTTTTCATATTAAAAATTTAAACTGAGAATTTTAAAAAAGCATTAAAGTCACTTAAAAATGACACTTACAAGCTCACTATATGTCAATGCAAATAACAACTTTTATAAAAAGTAACTTCATATTTTCCAAAACAAGAAAATTTAGTGAGAAGAATGGCATCGTTTTACATTTTTGCTAATCCCTTTAACATCTAGTTTAGTAAAAGACAGCTGGATTCTCCATTTCTTTCTATAGTCAATGTGTTGCTATATCATATTTTTCTAAAACTGGTAGCATCTTCAATGCAACCCTAGAGTATTTAGAATACAAGGGAACAAACTGAACTGTTAGGATTTTTAGCACCAAATAAAATACCACTCTAAAAGCTCTGTTAATCTTAATAAGTCCACTACTTAGCAAAATAAAATTGAACTTTCTTAATGGATTTTTCATCAATAATGTGAGCTGTTTTTCTATTCTTTGGCCAATAATACAAACTTACTGATTAGCTGTTTGCATTCTCTCACTCTTTAACTCTTCTAAAAACTGAAAGCAACTGTCCAGAAATCTTTTCTTTTTGAAGACAATCATAATCTTATGTGATTTATGAAATAACCATCATGAACTAATAATAGCTAATGTTTCTTGAGTGTTCAATATGTTCCAGGTATTACTCGGTGTGCCTTATTGCATTATTTTATTTAATCTTCAAAACAAATCACTGTGGTAGGTCTCATTCTCACTACTATATTATAGAGGAGAAAAATGAAATCTAATGAGGTTAAGTAATGTGTCTAATGTCATAGAACTAACATAAAACAAATGAAGCTCTTGACCATTGTTCCGGGCAATTTCCTAATTGTGATAATGGTAATAGCAATATTTTCTAATTTTTTCCTTTTCATTGCAGTTTTTTATTATGGATTTAAATATCTTTTGAGCTATAGAATGAGAAACTGACCTTGTTTTCAGAATCTCTCCAATGTAAAAGTGTATTTCCAATTCTACACATCCCCAGCCCCAGGATGAGAGCAGACACTGGATGACAGCACGTTCCAGTACTCACTACACAGTTCCATTCCAAATCATTCCTTCTAGATCATACCCAAAGCCATAACACCTTCATTTCTGTCATTTCTCTGCTCCTCCTCGGCTCTCCTATTTGAGTTGTTCAGTATCGCTAAGGACAGATTGAAATCAGCCTGCCAGTAATGAAGAACCTTCCAATAGTCTAATGGCCAACACCATCAGATGGAGGACAATCCTGTAGCAAATTTTTACAGGATGTCATACCTTTACTCTCCAGAAATCCTGTCAGCAACATCTTTCTGCAGATGCCTGTGACTTATAAAATAGCCATCCTAGGCACAGTGCAGAAATGAATAGCAGATGTGTGTTAGCAGCCCTGGGAAATTCAGAAGTGTCAGTTTAATATCTTGGGTGTTGCTGCCTGAACCTGAAAAGTCAATTCAGGTTATAAAAATTTCAGTACATAGTCACAAATCCCTGAATGTTCCCTTCAGTTCAGATAAAGCAGAGGCAGTGGGCCAGAGGAGAAAAGCAGGAGGGTAAAGAATGGAGGCCATTTCACTGATTAAAAGTTGGCTTTTGGAAAAGTATGATGATACTAAAGACCCTATTTCTTCCCTATACTCCCTAATTTTAGGGTAGCAAAAATATATGTGTGCAATCAGACAGTGTATATAGCAGTACAATAGCAGGCAAGTCAGATTGCGATAATCAAAATGTTATTTTCTTCTATTATAGACTTATTTGTGCCAGACAAAGCACCCAATCTTTGCCTCTTGGATTATAACTTAGTTGCCCAGAATGTTAATAATCAATTATTTGTACTACATATAGGATTGGCACTTCTTCAACTTTTGAGAAAATCTCAAAGGCATCATAATTTAAAATACAGAACAATGTGTCTTTTCATATATTTTTCTTTAACTTATTCCTTGGAGTATTATATGTTGGTTTTGTCAGATAAATCATTCATCTGTTAGTCTGATCCTATAGAAAGCAGCTTCATTTATTACCAAAAAGACATTGCCATGTTATCTTGCATGAGTGTCCTTACAAACCTAGCTTTCATGAAAGATTACAGGAAAGTGGGAATTTCCAAAGCATTTTTCTCTTCTGTTAAGTATGTTTTCCAGTATAACAGTATTTCACTGATGCCTACATTGAGTATTTAGAATCAGTTCACTTATTTATTTATGATACTAAGCACCTATTTTTAGCCAACACTCTGCCAGAAGCTGTAGCTATGTATACTGATAAGTTTTGGTCTCTTCTCCCATAGACTTCACAGTCACATTTGATGGATCTATTTGTAAACAAACTGAATCCAATACAGAGTGGTGAGTTTTATAATAGAAGTAGGGGCAGATCATCTATAGGACCACTGAAAAACACCTAACTGTGGGAGAGAGATTAGAAATTTCAAAAATTAAAAAAATATATTCTTTTGAACTCAAATCAAGTTCTTTTAATCACTTGGTTGGTTTTATTACAAAACACAGCATCAAGTATCATCAGTATCATTTGGCTGTCTATTCATAAATAGATGCACTAGCAATCAAAGCAACATGCCACCTCAAAGATTTGGTCCTAATGACATCAACAATAGCTATTATTATTGCCTTTATATTAAGTAAAGGTTACATGGCAGGCATTCATATTTTATCAAACTCAATAATCATAAACACCATGTTCAGAGGTTAGAATTATTGCCGTGTCATGGATGGACAAAGGGCAATGCAAGAAAGCTAAGTAATGGCCCAAGACTGTGTTGCTTATAACTGCTGTATCTGGAATGGAAATGAATTTCCCAACCCCTGGTTTTCCTGCTCTGCTAAACTACTCAGAATGATCTGCCCAAACATCAATCCAAACTGTGTTCTGTGTACATCCTCAAACATTCATTTCAATGATTTAACTAGAAGCACAGAGTTGAAATGTTTGGGCATTACATTTCAACTTTTGAAAATTAATACTACCTTGGTGGGAAGACTGACAGCATAGTGACTCTGAAGGCTAATCATAATGAATAAGATTGGGGACTATGGCAATTATATGTTGCATTTGTTGCCTTACACGAATGACTTCAAAACCATGTGTTTCCTGTTATGTTCCTGCCATATTTTCCGTATGTACATTTTCATTATGATATACTCTCAAATGAATTTATCCTCCAGGCAGGAAAAAGTAGAATAAGCATGCTGCAATTATAATCACTTGAATATAAATGGGAAACCCATTGGCAAAGTAATCAATTACAGTGAGAAAATTAATGTTGTAAATTACATAAACACTAAACAGATAAGACCCCGTGTATCCAGAGAGGTAGTGGGACATGGAGGTGAAGAGTTTAAATCCTGGAACCAGACTGCCCATGCTCAAACCTGGCCTCTAGCATTTGTGTACTGTATAATTTTGGATAATCTTGACCTCTCTGTGCTTTAGTTTTATCATTTTTTAAAAGCAAGATGTAATAATAGTACCTACATCAAAGGTTGTCATGAGGATAAAATGAGTTAATGCTTGTTAAAGCTTAGAACAGTTCCTGGCCCAGAGTAGTGTTCCATAAATGTATGCTATTATACTAAATATAAAATACTTTTTTATTACTGCAATATTATTATGTGGTCTGATGCTATCTTCTACAGAAAGAATATGTAATGAAGTTCAGCCCTTAGAATAGTCATGCACACTTTGAATTAATTTTCAAGGAAACACAGCCAATTCTATTTGGTATTCTATTTAAATAGAAAAAAAAGAACTTATTTTAGTCTGGATGGTCCTCACAGACTACTGCCTTACATAATGAAGAGTAATAAATGACTACATTCTATCCAATGTCAATCTGGAAAGATTCTAAAACACTCTACTTTGGGTTTGCTGGACTGGTTCCAGATTCTTAGTAAATAATTTCTAAGGCTCCTGCTGTCTTTAAATTCAGGATTAATATGGGAAAGGATTCTGAAATGTTATTAAGCCATACTAATGAGAATGGTGCTCCTCTCAGCTTCATACAGGAACAGAGAGAGGATGATTCCATGGTGCATTTCCCTTTATCTCTTCCTCCAAGCAGGTTAAGAGTATGATTTCAAGCCCCTGTGCTTCTCTCTTTTCGTCAATGCCACTTCTGACAATGTCCTCAAAGAGGTAATTAACCTCACACTGAAAGACAATTTTCTCCCAAGAGCATACTTTACTAGCCTTCTTAAGCTTATTAAGCCCTGGACAGGGATGGTGTCCATGTCCATGCTCCTTCAATACCTGTCAAGGCTCTGCAAATATTATTAGGCAATAACTTCTCATGAGCATTCCCTTTGGCTTTAATTGATGATGCTAAATTTAATTTTGCCATGACACCAGTGCATGAAATCAAGATATCATGGGCCAGGTACAAATTTCCTTAATAATGTAGATATTATTTCTATATTTTCTCAAAATTCCTAGGCAACTCCCAAGATAACTTCTATGGAAGGTGTTTAGACCTCCAAGTGTGGACAATGAGGTAAGTTATCAAGGCACAGAGGCAAGGTTAAGCCCTGCAGTGGTGTGACATTTCCTTCCAAACCCCTGCACACTGCCATAATATCCATTATCAATGACAAGACACATATTTCAGTACAAAATGATAAGAACATTGAGCAATTATCTGGAAAACGTGCCATATCAAAACTTGACCTCCAAATTTAGCTTTGGCAACTATTGTTTTTTGGCTATTTCTACCAACTGCTTTAATTATTCTGTTCATGTGTGAGCTACTAGATCCTCAACATTTGCATTGCTTCCAATTTTGTAGATGAGATTCAGACATTTTAATACTAACCCTTTGTTTTTGTTGCTTTAGAGACTAAAAGAACAAGGATAGAATTTTTAAAAAGAAGACGTGGTTTTATTTTTGGCCCAACTACCTATAAACCGTGAATCCTTAGAAAAGGTATTGAACCTCTCTGAGCTTCACGTCTCTCACTGGAAAAATTCAAATGTCAATAATAATAGCAAGCAATAATGCCTACCCACAGGGCTGGTGTGAAAATAAAATGGATGACACATGTGGAAAGCGATTTTTAAGTTTTAAAGACCTTCCTAGTAAAAGGGAAGAATTCTGACATTACACTGACCTTTCAGAGATGAGTGATGAACCAAACATCGAAGCCCAAAGCCTGAGGCTTAGGATATGAGACCTGGGGCCGCAAGAATGTAAATTATGTGCTCCTCTCATTTCTCCCACTGTCTTCACCTGAGAAGATGGACTGCCTGTACACTTCAGTTAGGAAAGACAAAAAGCGTTATTCCAATTGATGATGTAGAACAGCATTTAACAGCAAAAGTAAATATATTATTGAATGTCGAATAGGAGGGGCCAATTACAGGAATGCAGGTAGAGTATGAGGTTATTTTGTTAACATATACATGGATAAGAAAAAGTCTGAAAATATTAATAGTTCACTTTAGCATCAGAATTACAAGTTTTTTTTCTTCTCTAAACTCCTTCCTTTAACATATTTTCTTTCATTGATATGTGTATGTTCTAGTTTGCTAGCTGCTGGAATGCAAAATATCAGAAACAGAATGGCATTTAAAAAAGGGAATTTAATAAATTGCTAGTTTACAGTTCTAAGGCTGAGAAAATGTCCCGATTAAAACAAGTCTATAGAAATGTCCAATTTAAGGCATCCGGGGAAAGATACCTTGGTTAAAGAAGGCCGATGACATTCAATGTTTCTCTCTCAGCTGGAAGGGCACATGGTGAACATGGCGGTGTCTTCTGGCTTTCTTGTGGCTCTACCAAAAAGGGACTCTCTCCAAAATGTTTCCTCTTTTAAAGGATTCCAGCAAGCAACTCCACCTGCAGTGGGTGGAGACACACCTCCATGGAAATCATCTAATCAAAAGTTACCACCCACAATTGGGTGGGTCACATCTTCATGGAAACAATCAAATGCTCCCAGCCAGCAATATTGAATGATGATCAAAGGACATGGCTTTTCTGCGGTCCACCACAGATTCAGACCAGCACAGTATACTTGAGTAATAAGTTAAAAATTATATTACGTCTAAAAGAGAAAGAACAAAATTCTAACACTGTCTATTTGTGTTTTTGTGGGTAGCTCCAAGTCCTAAAACCAGCTGTCTTTCACTCTGCTTTCCCATCTACCATCTTCCCCCAGTCACTTTCACATCCCTTCTCAGTCCCCTAGCTTCTACTTTCACAGTCCAGCCTTTTGATGCTCTATGATCCCTGATGATGAGCAGAATTTGGTGTATGGTGGATTTCCTTTTCCCCTCACTCCTCACCCCATGTTCCTGTGGCATTCCCAACCCTGTCTTTCTAAGCCACTGTTTTCCTCACCCCGTTCTCCACAATCTAGATCCTCACCC
>PVIY010010612.1:0-68091 GCA_004026745.1 Myrmecophaga tridactyla | reverse complement strand
TGGGCCACAGGAAAAGGGGACACATAGCACCTGGGAATATGTAGAGCCATGTGCCAACTCCAGCTCTTGATTGGCAAACCTGGGGAGCTGGGGTCCTGCTCTGAAAAGGTGCTCTCTCTTTCAACTTCTTAATAGCTCATTAAACAGAACTGTGAGCATTTTCAGGCTTCAGCACTACTCCAAGCAAGGGTGGAATTAAGGCATGTCTGAGAGACAAAGTAACTAGTCAGGTAAATGGGAATAATTCCCTAAAGGGTATACCTTCCCCCAAAAAAAGTGAGCATGACCCAGCTCAAGTGAAGCCCTCCTTCAGGGAATTCAGGTCCCAGGTGCTGGAAAACAGAAGCAATTTTAGCTCACCTGCTACCTCACCTCTGTCTCAACCATGCCCCTGGCAGGGAAAGTCAGCTGAGACTCAATGACACCACATCACTTTACACTGGTGGGAAGCTGTGGACTGATAAGCATCACATTCTGAGCAGGACAGGAAAAGCACAGTATAGAGGCTTCCTAGGAAAGTCTGACAACCTACTGAGTCTCACCCTCAGGGAAGACTGTTGTTGGTTACACCCTTCTCCTGATATGTAGCCTGTCTGGTCTGGGAAAATCTAATGGGAGCCAATCATGTCTGAGGAGCCCCTTCTCAAAAGTTCCATATGGGCAGGCTGAGAAACTGAAAAATTCTGATCGATTACAATAGAGGTCTAGAATAAGTTGAACTGAATGCCAAAGAACAGATAGCCAACAAAGCCAACCAAGATAAAACACTAGGTAAAAAGGATGAGAGTGATCTTCAGAATAAACTAATTAAGGAAATCAAATGCCTAGACACCAACAAAAAATAACAAGTCATACTAGGAAAATTGAAGATATGGCCAAGTCAAAAGA
Source organism: Myrmecophaga tridactyla (assembly GCA_004026745.1). NCBI lineage: Eukaryota > Metazoa > Chordata > Mammalia > Pilosa > Myrmecophagidae > Myrmecophaga > Myrmecophaga tridactyla. The sequence goes on along the minus strand of PVIY010010612.1, from coordinate 67,203 downwards.
AAAAAAGTGTTTCAAATGAGTTAAAGGAGTTGAGACAACCAACATTGACTCATGAAGAAATACATGGCAAAACAAATGACCACTAAGGTAGAATAAAAAAAACAAGGGAGTGTTGTCTTCTGAAAACCATGTGAAGAAATTATATCAAAGATAAGGACATGCTCAATAACATACAGTTTTACCAATAGAGCAGTTAAAATGAAGTCAGAGAATTGATCACTAGAATTACTAATATGACAGTATTTGTTGTTACTGATGAAAGCAACTGTGCTGAAATGGTGGAGGGAAAAAACCTGATTAGAGCTGGCAGAAGAGAATTGGAGAAGAGGAACTAGAGATAAGCAGTATGGACTAAAACCTGGCCTTAGAAGCCTGAACATATGAACAGGTAAGAAGACAGATAACATTAAGTGTATATGCAGGTGGAGAGTAGATGTGGTGATGGCAGATTGTGAAATTTCTATCCTGGTTTTTCCTTTTTCCTTAGTGAATTCCCTTGGCAATGTCAACTGATGGTTAGGATTGTGAAAGAAGTGTTGGAGTTTTGAGAAGTCATCTAAGACAGAAGGGATGTGATTGGACCATTAAAAGGTATTATGTTTAACAATATCTCTAAGGCCCAGTGAGGAGAGTTAGCATAAATCTAAAGTAGTACCCCACTGGTTAGTGAGTTGTCACCCAACCACTTAAAACAGATACAGTCCTGGAGTAGATGGAAGGTTGGATTTAACCTAGGTGAGATTGCCAAGGAAGAATAACAAGCTGAAACAAGGACAAATGAATTGAGGGTTGTACTGGTTTGAATCTGTTATGTACCCCAGAAAAGCCTATGTTATCTTAATCCAATCCTGTGGGACCAGACCTATTATCGGGTGGGGCCTCTGGATTTCTAGGAAGATATGATCCAGCCCTAATATTTTGATTAGGTTGCTTCAAAGAACTGTGATGCAGTCATTTACAGGAGAGACGTGTTGGAGAGAAGGACCAGTAGACATCACCATGTGTCTTCTCATGTGACAGAGGAATCCCAGATGCCAGTAGCCTTTCCTCCAAGAAGGTATCTTCTTTTTGGTCCCTTAAATTGGACATTTTCATGGCCTTAGAATTGTAAGTTGTAACTTAATTAATCTCCTTTATAAAAGCCAATCCATTTCTGGTATATTGCATTCCATCAGCTTTAGCAAGCCAAAACAGGCATGTTTGAAAGGGAGGATTAAAATTGCATGAAATTTAACTCAGGGGAGTAGGAAAATGAGAATAGGACATGACTGAAGGATCAACAGATTATACAACTCAGTCATGTCAGAGGACATTGGAGTTGGATATTAAAAGAAATGAACTTGGAGTATGTAATATGATTATAAAGTAGGATAATTGAGGTTGAGATTATGGATGATGTGTAGTATTTGATAATCCCCAAGGTCTGGAGCATGGGTTGGCAAGCTATAGGCTGGATGCTAAGTCTGACCAACCACCCAAATTTGTAAGTAAAGTTTTGTTGGAGCACATTAATTTTGTACTACAGTGGCAGAGTTGAGTGGTTGTGATAGAGATTGCATAGCCCACAAAACATAAAATATTTACTATGTGGTGGCTTACAGAAAGGTTTACTGACCCCTGGTCTATAAAATGAGCTGAGGGAGGATGAAAAGATGCAATCCAATGCACGTATGTATTTGGGAAGCTCTGAATATCATGCAAAGTAAGTGGTGTGTGCATTCAAAATAGTAATATTAACTGTAAACTGCAGAGGTAAAAAAAAGAAAAGGAACAATGTTTGAGAATGGATTTGAGCATATTGAGAACAAACCAAATTATATTATCAGGGGAGAATTGTACTTTTTTCTGGTGAGAGAGATTAGGACCTTTGTGAATTTGGCTGGTAAATTCTGTTTGTCCTCTAATGGACCCAAGGCAACCCATTAGACATGTTGAAAAGTATAAGATCTTGTAAAATATCTGCTCATTATTTCTGATGGGAAAGGCTGGTTTGATTGCTAAAATATAATAGGTGGTCTTTTAGAGATTGGACACAGTATTGCTTCATTGTAAGATTGAAGATAAACTCTTATTTTCATTCTATCCATGTTTGTGTGTGTGTGTATGTGTAAGGGAAAAAAAGCTAATAAATGTTGATTAACCATCCTGACCATATGTAAGCTGAAATGATATATGCAATGATAATACCTACTACTCATTTAGTGCTTTGTGATTTATTTAGTGCTTTTGAATACATGACATAATTTCCACCTTAAAACAACCCTGTCAGGGGCAAAATGGGGCATAGTGAGGTGTGGAATTTAGTTAAACCTCCAGGGCAGCTATTAAATACCCAGGAATTGTATGGAGCAACTGTGGCAGGGACATCAGTGACTGGAGGCACATTGCACACCAGTCTGGAATGGGTGGAACAGCTGATATCCCACATAAAACTATAAGTCTCCATGCTGGAGATGTTGGCAGCCTTCCCCCATGGGCACGGCAGGCTTGTTCCCAGAAGGGTAAAAAAACAGACTCTACATGGGGCAAGGAAGGTAACTCAACCAAGCTCCAACTGCAGAATTAACAAATTCAGACTGCTAAAAACAGGTCCTGAGACACATAAACCTGGAAACAGGTCTGAGCACAGATAAACCTGGAGTAAGCACTAAAGGAACCAGAAATTTTTAACCTGAAGGGCAGGCTGACAGAAAAAAAAAAGGGCTTTTTGAATTGGACAGCACAAAATACTAGAAAAGGTGTGGCCCCCAAGAAAAGAGGGCACATGGAGCCTGGGAGCACATAGAGCCATGTACTATCTCCAACTCTATATTGGCAAACCCAGGGAAATGGGGTCTGGCTCTGAAAAGGCTTATCTCTCTGTCTTTTTTTTTTTAAACTTCTTAACACCTAGCTCATTAAATAGAACTGGGAGCATTCTCAGGCCTCAATACTGCCCCAGGCAAGGGTGGAGTTAAGGTAACTAGCTAGGTGAATGGGGATAATTCCCTAAAGGGTATACCTTTCCCAAGAAATGGGGGGCAGGGTTCAGCTCAGCTACAGCCCTCCTTCAGGGAATTCAGGCCCCAGGCTCTGGAAAGCAGAAGTAACCTAAGCCGGCCTACTACCTCAGCTTCTTTCTCAACCACACTACCATCAAGGAGAGGCTGCTGAGAATCAAAGGCACTACATCACTTTACTCTGGTGGGAAGCCACAGGCAGACAAGCACCACATGCTGGGCAGGATAGGAAAAGCACAGAGTCTAGAGGCTTCATAGGAAAATCTGATAACCTGCTGGATCTCACCCTCAGGAAAACTTTATACTGGTTATGCCCCCCACCTTCTGATATGTGGGCCTGTCTGGTCTGGGAAAATCTGACTGGAGTCCTGAGGAGACCTTCCTCAAAAAACAGTTCCATATAGGGAGGGCAAGAAAATCAAGAGCTGAAAAATTCTGATTGGTTAAACAGAAATTATGGTGGAGGTCTAGAATAAGTTGAACTGAATGCCAAAGAATAGACAGAGAACAAAGTCAACTAACAAAAACAAAACAAAACAAAACACTAGGTAAAAGAGTGAAAATGATCTGCTGAATAAACTAATTAAGGAAATTAAATGCCTAGAAACCAGCAAAATATAACTATTCATACTAGGAAAATCAAAGATAAGGCCCACTCAAAGGAGCAAACCAACATTTGAATTGAGATACAGGAGTTGAACCAACTAATTAAGGATGTTCTAATAGACATGCAAAATTACATCAAAAATCAAATCAACAAGTTGAGAAAAGATATGGTGAAAGAGATGAATGATATAAAGAAGACATTGGGTGAATATAAAGAACTCAAAAGTTTGAAAAAAAACAAATTGCACAACTTATGGAAATGAAAGGCACAATAGAGGAGTTGTAAAAAAACGATGGAGACCTACAACAGCAGATCTGAAAAAACAGAAGAAAGGAAATAGTGAACTAGAGGACAGAACATCTGAAATCCTACACACAAAAGAACAGATAGGGAAATGAATGGAAAAATATGAGCAGGATCTCAGGAAATTGAATAACAACATGAAGTACACAAATATATGTGTTATGGGTGCCCAGAAGGAGAAGAGAATGGAAAAGTAGCAGAAAGAATAATGGAGGAAATAATCACTGAAAATTTCTCATCTCTTATGAAACATATAAAATTACAGCTCCAAGAAGTGCAACATGCTCCAAACAGACTAGATCCAAATAGACCTGCTCTAAGACATTCACTAATCACATTGTCAAATGTCAAAGACAAAGAGAGAATTCTCAAGGGCAAGGAAAAAACAATCCATCACATAAAAGGGAAGCTCAATAAGACTATATGCAGATTTCTCAGCAGAAACTATGGAGGTGAACAAGTAATGGTAAGATATATTTAAGATTCTGAAAGAACAAAACTGCCAACCAAAATTCTATGCCCAGCATAGAATTCAAAAATGAGGGGATTTGGGCAGGCAACCATAGCTCAGTGGCTGAGTTCTTGCCTGCCATGCCAGAGACCCAGGTTTGACTCCAGAGCCTGCTCATTTAAAAATATTTTCAGACAGTCACTGAGAGAGTTTGCTACTAAGAGACCACTTCTATAAGAAATACAAAAGGGAAGACACAAAGTATATAGGAAAAGAAAGTCTATATAAATGTAACACTGTTTGTCTAGACTAAAAGGGACAGAAAAGGGGAGAGAGGTCTGGAGAAGGGTGTAGAAATGAAGACCATCAGTAAATGTAAAAAAAGAGAAAACAAAGAAGGTATGACATATGTACCAGTTTGAAACTGTTGTGTACTCCAGAAAAACCATGTTCTTTAATTCTCATTCAATATTTTTGAGTGGAATCTTTTTGATTAAGTTGTTCCCATGGTGATGTGACCCACCCAATTGTGGGTGGGAACTTTCGATGAGGCGGTTCCCACGGAGATGAATCTCCACCCATTCAAGGTGAGGTTGCTTACTGGAGTTCTTTAAGAGGAAATCATTTTAGAAAAAGCTTCAGTGTCAACACAGCCAGAGATCTTTGGAGATTCAGAAGGAAAATGCACCCAGGGAAGCTGTTTGAAACAAGAAGCCAAAGACCCCAACTGATACCAGCTATGTGCCTTCCAAGCTGACAGAGGTATTCTGGACCCATCAGCTTTCTTGAATCAAGGTAATTTCTTTGGGTACCTTAGTTTAGAAATTTTTATAGCCTTAAACTATAAACTTGCAACTTAATACATACCCTTTTTAAAAACCATTCCATTTCTAGTATATTACATTCTGGCAGCATTTAACAAACCAAAACAGATTTTGGTACCAGAGAAGTGGGATGCTTCAGTTTGTAAATACTAAACATGTTAGAATGGCTTTTTAAATGGTTAAGGGGAAGATACTGGAAGAGTTGTGAGGAGCTTGATAGAGAAGGTCTAGAATGCTTTGAAGAGACTGTTGGTAGAATTGTGGACTCTAAGGATACTTCTGATAAGGCCTTAAACAGAAATGATGCATGTGCTATTGCAAACTGGAAGGAAAGCAATCCTGGTTTTAAAGTGGCAGAGAATTTAGCCAAATTGTGGCTTGACTTTGCATGGACGTTCGAATTTAAAAGTAGTGAGCCACAGTACTTGGCTGAAGGATTTTGAAATTAAGTGTGGAAAGTGTGGTCTGATTTCTCCTTGAAACCATTACAACATCACAAAGCCTTAAATCATTTTAATAACAATACAAATACAAGTCAGAAACAGTACAAAATCTGATCAAAGTCAGCTACAGGCATGGTCTGTCCTAAGACAAAACTATCCTCTAGTTGTGGACTTGTAAAACTCAGTACAAGTTATCTGCTGCTAATATACAAAGGGGGAACAGTCATAGAATACATGTTCCCATTGCCATAGGGAGAAATTGGAAGAAACAAAGTTAACCGAGAACTGGACTCTTGGGTACAAAGAAACCAGAAATTGATGGTCTGGAAAATTCTGGGCTTTGAGAAAGGGAGACCCAGAGACTAAGACCCTACATGAGGATTTAACCAAACTTGGAACCAGTCAGCCATTTCAGAAAAAGTCACGATTTCAGTTAGAGTTATCCAGGAAGGATTTGTGGAAAGTCCTATTGTTTGATAGTTAGGGTTCCTGCATACCACATAGAGAATCAGCAAGAGTATTGGGGTCTATTATATAAATGGAAACTGTTTGTCTAGACTAAAAGGGACAGAAAAGGAGCAGATTAAAGGAAAAATGATTTCAAAGGTAGAACCATGGAAGACAAGGTCTGAAACCAGGGAACCTTGGGCCAGGAGAGCTGACCCAACCATGCATTTGGAGAGGGTGGGTCAGTCCCGAAGGCAGAGGGTGGGCCTTCTGCCTCCATTTTCTGGAAGAGTTTTGGTGCCTCAGACCTCACAGAGGGTAGAGCACATTCCTTGGGGATTGGGGAGAGCCTTGCTGTCACCCATTGTTCTAAGGGGGTTGAGTGTGTGCCCTGGAAATAGCAGAGGCTTAGATTCTGCCCCCGTGCTTAGAAAGGGTGGAGCCAAGGAAAAGCTTGTCTCCTCAGTATCCCCCAATGCTGCAATACTTACCTCAGCATTTGGAGAGAACAGGGCCACTGCATGCGCCCTTGGAAAGGGTGGGACTGCCACTTTCTAAAGCCCCGAGGATGAGTGACTCTCAGAGTCTGAAATCTAATGGAATTTTCCCCGTAGGTTTTCAGAACTGTTTGGGTCTGGTGACCGTGTGTTCCTTCCAATTTCTGCCTAAGGCAACAGAACATGTATTCTATAACTGTTCTTCCTTTGTACGCTGGCAGCAGATAACTTGTTCTGAGTTTTACAGGTCCACAGCTAGAGGAGAATTTTGTCCTATGACAGACCATGCCTGTAGCTGACTTTTATGAGATTTTGTACTGTTTCTGACTTATATTCGTATTGTTACTGAAATGATTTAAGCCTTTGTGATGTTGTAATGGAATGAATATATTTTGTATATGGAAAGAACATGTCTTGTTCTTGGGTTCCATAAGGTGGAATGTACTGGTTTGAAACTGTTATGTACCCCAGAAAGCCATGTTCTTTAATCCTCATTCAATATTGTTGGGTGGGATCTTTCTGATTGTTTCCATGGAGATGTGACCCACCCAATTATGGTGGGACTTTTTGATTAGGTAGGTTTCCATAGAGATGTGTCTCCACCCATTCAAGGGTGGAGTCCTTTAACAGGGAACCATTTTGGAAAAAGCTTAGGAAATGACAGAGCTGAGAGTGTCCCCACAGTGAGAGACATTTGGAGATGTATAAAGAGAACACTCCCTGGGAAGCCATTTGAAGAAGCCAGGAGAGGAACCTGGCAGATGTCACTATGTGCCTTCCCAGCTGAAAGAGAAACCTCAAAACTCATCAGCCCTTTCGTTGGAGTTAAGTTATCTTCTCTGGATGCCTTAGTTTGGACATTTCTATGGTCTTAGAACTGTAAACTTGCAACTTAATAAATTCCCTTTTTAAAACCCATTCCATTTCTGGTATACTGCATCCTGGCAGCTTTAGCAAACCAAAACAACATATAAAATCCAAAAGACAAAATGATAGAAGAGAGTACTGCCTTTACAGTAATAACATTAATGGATTAAGGTCCCCAATCAAAAGACATAGACTGGCAGAATGGATTAAATCCATTTTGAAATGGATTCAATCTATATGTTGTCTATAAGAGACTCACTTTAGACCCAAGGACAAAAACAGATTGAAAGTGGAAGGTCAGAAAAAGATATTTCATGCAAACAACAATAAGAAAAGAGTGGGGGTAGCTATACTAATATCCAACAAATTAGAATTCAAATGTAAAACAATTAAGAGACAAAGAAGGACACTATGTATTAATAAAAGGCTGGAAAGCAAAAAGGCAGCTATGCAATGGGAGACAATGTTTGGAAACCACATATCAGATAAGAGTTTAATATCCAGAATATATAAAGAGGTTCTACAACTCAACAACAAAAAGACAAACAACCCAATTTAAAAAAAATGGGCAAAAGACATGGACAGACATTTTTCAGAAAAGGAAATACAAATGACTAAAAGGCATATGAAAAAATGCTCAACTTTGCTGGCTATTAGGGAAATGCAAATCAAAACTACAATGAGTTATCATCTCACACCCACTAGAGTGGCCATTATCATAAAAACAGAAAATGACAAGTGCTGGAGAGGATGTGGAGAAAGAGGCACACTTATGCACTGTTTGTGGGAATGCAGAATGGTGCAACCACTCTGGAGGGTAGTTGATGGTTCCTAATGGAAGTTAAGAATAGAATTGCGATATGATCCAGTAATGCCATTACTAGGTAAATATAGGAACTGAAGGCAGGGACACAGATGGACATTTTCACACTGATGTTTATAGCAGCATTAGCCATGATGCCAAGAGATGGAAACAGCCCAAATGCCTATCAACAAATGAGTGGTTAAACAAGCTGTGCTATATACATACAATGGAATATTACACAGCAGTAAGACACAATAAAATCATGAAGCATGTAACACCATGGATGAACCTTGTGGACACTATGCTGAGTGAAAAGGATAAATACTATATGGTCTCACTAATATGGGCTAACATTGATGGGTGAACTTTGATGGTTTAGTTAAGGACACAGGTTATCAGGAGATGGAACGAGGGTAGAAACCAGGCATTTTGTGCTGAAGGAGTACAAGAATGTGCAACAGAACTAATTGTAAAGATTCAGAAATGGATGGCACAATACTCTCTGATTGTAGCATGATAATATAAGTACACTAAATGAAACTGAATGTGAGTATGGTTGAGTGAGAAGGGTTGGGAGCATGAATGACACCAAAAGGAATGAGAAAGGATAAAGTCTGAGATGGTATAACTCAGGAATGCCTACAGCGGACAATGATGGTGATTAAATGTACAAATATAAAATGTTTTTGCATGAGAGAGAACAAATGAATGTCAACATTGTAAAGTGTCGAAAATGGGATGGTATATGGAAAAAAATACAATCAATGCAAGCTAGGGTCTGTAGGTAACAGTAACATTGTAATATGCTTCCATTAAATGTAACAAAGGCAATCTGCCCAAATTAAATGTCAATTAGTAAGGGATATGGGGTAGGGGTAAAGTATTCTTTGTGGAAGAAAAAGAAATGCTGTCATAGAGATTTTGATGGCGAAGTTATGGCTATGAGATTGTATTGGGAACCATTGATGTTTTATGTAGATTGGATTGTATGATGTGTGAATAAAACTGTTGAAAATGAAGAAAATAATAACTCTGTGAATATGTTTTTTTTTTTAATTAAAGTTCTGCTTTGCAGAGGAAGAAGTGTGAGAGTAGAGTTAAGCCCTTAGTCCAGTCACAGCCATTAAGATTATGGTGGCTCTTGGATAATTCTTGTAGCAAATTCATTTATTAGTATAAACCAAATGCAAGCTAATATTGCTCTAAATTCTCTAACATGGTTCTTTTGGAAGAAAAAATTATTAGAATTGTAGAATTTCTCAATTTAAGGCGTCCTCTTTCCTTAGGGTTAGAATTAGGTAGGATGAATGACTGGATGCCGAAAATTGTGGGAATTTTTCTATTTTTAAACTCATAGAAATTGTGAATATGAGAACCTGATCATTTTTCCTCGAGAATCAACTGTTCCTGGAGCAAGCACTATATAGACTCTTGATCTGGACCATCTGATATGCAATCCCTGCAGATTGCAGAATCCCAATGAGAAACCATCAAGCAGAGATTTTGCACAAGAGCCTTAACAAAAAACAATAAAAAATAAAAATGAAAAACAGAAGGCTCCCAGTGACCTCCCCAAGGAGCATCTGTCTTAAAAACTTCTTGGAAGGAGAAGGAGGGATCTTTGTTACTAACTTCTATTGCCTCCTCCTGCTCCTGTTCCCTTACCCTCTGCCCCATGCAGAGTTGTGTTTTCTGGGAATCAGCAAGTAAGATCACAAGTGGTCTTTTCTTTTTTTTCACTCTCTCCCATAAAGAAAGCTTTATCACGTGTGGCCTTAAACTTGTAGCAAATTGCAAAGAAATGGCTCAAAAGGCTTCAGCTCTTTCTGTGCCCTGGGAGCTGAGATGCACGTCAGTGGCTTTGCCAGCGTGGGCAATTCCCTGCAGACTGCCCGAGAAAACGGGCCAGGAGGAAGAGGGAAAAGAATAGATTGATCAGGGTGAGACCCTGCTCCTCATCTTTTCTCTCCCCTAGTCTGCTCTGTCTGATTCTTGTCCATCCAGGCTCTGCCTACCTGGCAAAACTGCTCATAGAATTCACTTCAGTTTCCTCTTTCAGTCTGAGAACTCTGGTCCAGCCTCTTACTGAGCACTTTCAGAGGAACTGGCTGTCTTTGATCTCCACCTCCAGGTAAGGTTTAACTTTCTTCTTTTGTATTTTATGACTATTGCATCAGATTCTCACAGGAGAGAAGTTTATAAACCCTAATGTCTACACTCCTTTGTGTTCATTCCCTAACACTTCTCACTGAAAGATGGGCCCCTTGTTAGGTAGATGGAAATAGGAGAGGAGACTGGTTAAAGAAGCCGGATAAATTCATATCTGGGGTCACATTTTGACTCTGATGCATCTTAGTTGACTAGCCTTTGACAAGTCACTAACTTCTTTGAACATATCATTTTCTTTAAAATGAGAATTTTAATGCTTAGCTTGTGGGGGTTGTTTTGACAATAATACAGGACACAAATCACCTGTCACAAATAATTGTTTGAATTGTGGGATCAGCTTTCTAAGCAACACATGCTCCTTCTTAGGAAGTACCATAAGGCTATTTTTAGACTATGGGAAGGGAGGTTATCCTGATGTTCAGGGGGAAGCTAATACAGAAATGTTCATGAGAGGCAACTATAAGAGAAGAGAGTAATGGGGACAGCCTTTATGGCTGCCCCTGGGCTGCATTTGAAGGCCGACTGCTGGATAGCATCTCTGCCAATGGATCGCAGCACAGAGGCATGGACTGCTGAGAGATCCAGCTACAACCTTCCTAAGCCACTTGGGCACTTTGAAAGACTAAATGATTGACTTTCAAACCCATGTGAGCAGAGGATTTGATTTCCTAAAACTAAAATGAAGAAAACGTTGCTTGGCCTACTTTTCTTTGGCCTCCAGGGTAAGTTATCCTCCAACCCAAGGGTACTCGGTGAAAACGTTGCTTATGAGTCTTTTCCTGGAGGATTCTATTCAAATGGTGGGAGAACAATTAAGGATTTGCCAGATGCAAATCTCTCTAAATAACTCTGTCTGCTCCTGCTCTAATTCTGCAATGGCAAATGAGAGAGAGAGCCTGCATGCCCCAGTGATCTTTCCATTCATGCCATTGAGCTGCTTTTTCTTGTTTTTGTGGGGAATGGAAAGTTTGAAGTTCATAAAATGTAGTCTCCATGGAACATTATGCTTTCAGTAAAATTGTGCAGTGTCAATATTTTAAGCTGGATATTGTTTTCTCCTAACACAACCTCAATTAGAATGACTACAGTTCTCTTGTTTTTGTTATCATATCTAGATTCTAGATAGAGTGATTTAGTGTAAATCCTCCAAATAAAATGACTTAATGGTTTTAGTGTCTCAGTTTTGTATACTGTTTTCAAAGTGATTTTTTTTCTCTTTAACATAAGTATTCTAAAAGAAACCCTTTGAATCTTTTAAAGACAGATTTAGTATAAATGAGCATATTTTAGAATTAAGCAGTTTGCATTTCCTGGTCACTGGCTTTAACATTATGACTGATAGTAAGTGATAATGATATATGATCCCCTAAAAATGTAGGCTAACTTGAAAAATTAGAAAATTCAGATATACAAAACATTTAAAAAATATCACCTGCAGTGTTGCCAACTGGGAAAAAAATCATTGTTAACCTTTTGCTTATAAACTATCAGAAGCTTTTGTTTCTATGCATATATGAGTGTGAATATATATGTTTCATTTATAAAATAGGATACTATATAAACAGTTTTGTAGCATGTATTTTTTTAACCCCATTACTTTTTATTTAAGGCGGCTATCCCCTGAAGGCTTTTGTGTTTGTGACCCTACAATAAAGTAGCTAAAAGGTACCTCTTTCTAACCTCATTAATTCGACCAGGGAATGCCCTATGACATCATACTGCACAAGTATGTATTTACTCTTTTTTTTTTTTTATTTTGGTAACATATAAAACACAAAATATTCATTTTAAACACTTTCATTTCTACATTTCAGTAATATTATTTAGATTCACAATAGTATGCTACCAATACCACCATCCATTACAAAACATTTTCATCACTCCAAACAGAAGGTCTGTACCCATTAAGTTCTGACTCCTTGCCCCCACCCTCAGTAACCTGGAATATGTGGCATGTACTTTTAAAATCAACTCTGTAATAATCACACATCTAAATAACAATATTTTCTTCTTTACACTAATTTTAATGGCTTCAAATTTTCATTACCTAGATATACAACACTTTGTTGGACATTTAGGTCATTTAGTTGTTTTAATTATATGCAGTGGACCTTTCAGGAGTCTAATTAAAAGCACTCAGCAGGTTATTAAAGAAACCTATTTAGCATTGTATAAACTAATATTTCCGCAAACCCCCTTTCCTTGTTCTTAGAAAAACATTGTTCTGGAAAAGTAGCTTTAGGGATTCTATGGATATATGAAAATGGCTGTTGGTACCAGATGATAAAGAAGGATACCTATATCCTTAGTTTGCTAGAATTTTTTTTTTTTAGATATCTGGAATGAATGTTGAATTTTATCACCTAATGATTTTGCATCTACTGAGGTTTTCTTATTTCTCTCTTTAAATGCTTAGTGTAATGATTTAGGTTAATAAAGTTCCTAATGTTAATCAGTTGTTGCATTTTTAAAATAAATTCTAATTTAGCATATTAATTGATTAATTTGGATTTGCTAATATTTTAATCATGATTTTAGCATCTATAGGTTTGGTCAAAAGTTTTCCTTTTTGTGCCATCTTCATGAAAATTTATCAAGATAATTCTAGCTTTGTCAAATGAATGAAGTTTATGCTGTTTCCACTATCTGCTATCTTTCCTTGAAGGATATGCCTTAATAGAGCCCTCCTGTTCTATCATCTGCTTTAGTACATTGTTAGGGAATAGTTTTAGAGTATTTTTTTTGACTTGGCTATTTTTCTCCTCTGATTTGCATGAATACAAACATAATATTTGCTAGACAGTAATCCATTTTGCCAAGATTTTAAAGTTATTTCAGAATTTTCTGCATAATTGTCCTATTTCATGGTCTTAAACATCTATATTTCTTTCTTCTTAATATTATATTCTTGGTTCTTTATCTTTTCCTCTTGATTAACATCATCAGCCCTTTGTTTTATCTAACCATGTTTGTTGTATAGGTTTTTCTATTTCACTCATTTTTCTCTCCTTTTGAAAAATGTGTATTTTAAAATGCAAGTTATATATATTTATAAAGTCAAATAGTTTACAAGGCTAAAAAACAAATCAATACAAAAACTCCCCCCTCTACTTTTTCTCAATGTATTTTCCAAATCCTTGAGAATCCACTTTTAAACAGTTTAGACTTTTCTGATATTTACCTCTATATTTCAAAATGAGCTGTTTATACAACTATTTCCTGATTCTTTCAGTTTGAGATTTTATCTATAAATTCAAACTAGGAAGGATGAGGTTTGGTAAACACAGAGCAACATGTACTTCCTTGTGTAAAATCAGGATGGTATGTCCATATGTAGAATAAGCTTAAATTTCCACCACAGTATATGCAAATTTTACTCTTAATGTTATTTCTTTAGTTAATATAATAAGGCTAGAAAGATCAATTAGCATACAATTGTATCATCTGATATCTATTAGGGTGATAAAGAATATACCTTCACTTAGATTAGTTTATCAGGCAGGCATTGAAGTATGCAGAGTCCTAAAGAAGTGGGGAGTAGGATATATAAATATTGACATAAGCAAGGAGAAAATAGGGACAGAATATGGGCTACTGTCCAGGCTTAGTAGGGAGAGATGGGTGAGAGGAGGGTGGGAAACAAACATGGGAAGGAATGCCATCTTCTTTACATTTAGGCAGGCGACAGACTGTAGTTCTGCCTGAATTAAATCTAAGCTTGAGGCTCACATCATGTTACTATCTTATTTATCAAACTAAAATGATACACAAACTGGCCTGCTTCTTTTTCACATTATTTTAAGCCTTACTTGGGTTTCCAGACCTATAGAAATCATGAGGTGCCTATAGATATCTATGCTGGGTTTCAACCCTTTTTATCCATTCTGCTAAGAAGATAGATTTAAAGGCTTAATTCTAATGAATCACTATTCAGATGGTTGAATTCCTCATCTTCCTTTCCTACTTGCTTCTAGTAGGAAAGCTGGCAAGACCACAAAGTTAGCAAAATTCTGCCTCGTTATTCATTCCAAAGGCAACATTTAAATGTATTCTTTGCCATAATAAGGCTTAAACTGGAGGGCTTGGAAAGAATGCTAGCTACAGAGTCCCAATAGCAGGACTAATTAATCAAATATCCTGGCAGATTTTAATTGAAAAATTTTGCCAATTTACTGTGGTAACAAAAGGTAGCCTCCTTTCAAGATCACATCTATAGAGTTGTGGTCTAGAGTGAAATAAAATATTTGAGGAATTTTGTGGATTAGAATGAATTTTTTTTTTAACTTTAAAAATCTATCTTAGCAGGTCAGAGTCAAGGAACATTTTCATAATGGAAACTTCATCCAAAGAAAATATCCAGTTATTCTGCAAAAATTCAGTGCAACCTGTTGAAAGGCCTTCCTTTAAAACGGAATATGCCTCATCAGAGGAAAAACAACCTTGCTGTGGCAAACTCAAGGTAAAATAACAAAGAATAAGTTGGAAAGTTCTTGGCTCTCTATCCAGATAATGTAGCTAGAAGTAAAATTTTTAAATTCTTTTTTAAAAGTGATCTTAGGCATGACTTTTTAAAACCACACTACCAAGCAGTGAAAACAATCTCTGTCAGATCATGTAAATTAAATTACCAAATATTGCTTACCTGGGCTTATTTTCATGCCCCTTCTGAACAGAAAGGAGAAAGATAGAAGAAACTAATATTTATTGAACACTTACTATGTACTAGATACTGTGCTAAGCACAGTTTCGTATGAAATAACTGCATTATGCCAATTTTATAAATGATAAATTTGAGTTTCATTTTGTTTAGTTTCCTAGATACTAAAGCAAACATAATGCAATGGGTTGGCTCAAACAATAGGAATTTATTGGTTCACAGTTTTGAAGCTAGGAGAAGGCCAAAATCAATGTGTCAATAAGACATCCTTTCTCTGAGTAGTACTATGGAGCTGGTGGCCAGAGATCCTGGGCTCTTGGCTTTTCTATCACATGGCAATATAGATGGTGGCTTCTCCTGTCTTCTCTTCTCTTCTGGGTTCTGTTGACTTTCAGCTTCTGACTGCTTCCTCTGTGGCTTTTTCTCTCCATCTGGCTTTCACTCTGTTTATAAAGGACTCCAGTAATCCAGATTAAATCCCAACCTGATTCATTTGAACCACACTTTAAATGAAGTAAGAAAGATCTTCACTTGAAGCAATCTTATTTACAATGGGTTTTTACCCACAAGAACAGATTAAGTTAAAGCACATGTTTGTGTCTGGATTACATAGCTCCAAGCCACCACAGTTGTTTCACAGTGATAGGGTTGCTTTTTTAATTCTCTGTGTGCCTCCAAGCTCCTGTTCGTTGTTGTTGTTGTTGTTGTTGTTGTTGTTGTTTGCATGGGCAGGCACTGGGAATCAAACCCGGGTCTCCAACATGGTAGGAGAGAACTCTGCCTGCTAAGCCACCATGGCCCGCCCTCCTGTTCCTTCTTTACACCAAACATCGACTCAACAATAATTATATGCTTATTCATATAAATGCTAGGCTGCTATGGGTCACAAAAGACAAAAGCAAAAGCCAGGTATCAAAGACATGTTTTGCATTGAATAAGAATTTGAATTTAACTTTAACTTGAATACAACTTCAGCATGAGGAAGAGTAGTTCTTTTTCATTCTATTATGTTCCCTGCTGGTACATACATTATCACTGTGAAACACATAATCACAAGTGTTGGACTGTTATGAGATGTTGAGTATGGGACTTGTGGTTGTCATTAGCTTTATTTTCTTACTATGAATGGCTCCTTCCCTCTTTGCCTACCATTCACTGCATTTCCTTTAGAAAGCAAAACTTCTGTTAATGTGCTCTTGTGGGAGGGAAGGGGTATTGGAGGGGAGAAAAAAAAGTCAGCAGACATTGAATGAAAATCTGTTATTTCCATGAAAATGTGAACTTTCAGAAGTTTTTATGAGCATGCAGATAAAGGGAAACTTATAAAAGGCTTGAATTTAATCTTCAATAATGAAAAGCTTGATGTTATATATTAGTTTTTTTGTATATTAACTTGTAATGCTATTTGTCAGTTTACTTAGTAAGTCTCCAATGGTATTTCCAGCTAGTGTCTAAGTTTGTCCTGTCATCTTTTCCAGATGTTCCTTGGTGCGTTGTCTTTTGTTTACTTTGCCAAAGCATTGACAGAAGGCTACCTGAAAAGCACCATCACTCAGATAGAGAGAAGATTTGATATCTCTTCTTCATTGGTGGGAGTGATTGATGGCAGTTTTGAAATTGGTAGGTATTGCATATGTCTGATTTTATTTTTTAAGTTCAAGGTTTTCTAGGCATGGCTAAATGATATCCTCATAGCATTCTGTACTCTGCTATAATCCAACTCTATCTAGAAAATTTTTATATGGACAGAATTTTCCATGACCTTATGATACAGTAGAGGCAGTTTATCCTCTCAGGGCAAACAAGGATAAGTTTCTGCCCCAGGTGTTCAATAGTGCATGACATGCAATCCAGACATCCCTATCAGAGTGAGAGATTTTCCTGGAGGAGAAGGTTAGATGCTGATGGGTATTTTTAGTTAAAAGTGTGGATGAAGTGTCTTTACAGAAGTGTGATATATCCTGGGCACCCTTTGATTCAATTTTATAAATTTGGAAAGCTCCAATTAGGGTCTACAAAAATTTATTGCAATGGCTTAAGAAGTCAAACAATAAAAGAAATTTTCTGGCCATTGCCCTCAAGAGAAGAGAAAATGGATTTTATGTTATTAACAAGAACACTAAATCAGAGCAGGGAATACAATTTCTACTCCCAATTTTGTGTTTGGTTCATAATCAACTATAAATTCCCTCTTGGAATTTGAAAAGGCCAAGTGATTTTAGTTATTGTTTCAGAAGTACTTTAGAGAGTCTACTCCCAGTTAGTCTGCCTCCTAAATTGATAAACTGAGGGGCACAAAATAGTACCCTCTGTTTGTTTTCTACCTGTCAGAACTAAAAAATATGCCATATATATTTTTTTATTAACTTTTTAATTTTTTTAAATATAATAACAAACACAAACATTCTTGACATATGATCATTTCATTCTACATATATAATCAGTAATTCACAATATCATCACATGGTTGCATATTCACCATCATGATCATTTCTTAGAACATTTGCACCAATTCAGAAAAAGAAATAAAAAGACAACAGAAAAAATTCATACATAGCACACCCCTTACTCCTCCCTTTCACTCATCACTAATGTTTCAATCTACTAAATTTATTTTAACATTTGTTTCCCCTATTATTTATTTTTATTTTGTATGTTTTACTCATTTGTTGATAAGGTAGATAAAAGGAGCATCAGATACAAGATTTTCACAATCACGCAGTCACATTGTGAAAGCTATATCATTATACAATCATCTTCAAGAAACATGGCTACTGGAACACAGCTCTACATTCTCAGGCAGTTCCCTCCAGCCTCTCCATTACATCTTGACTAACGAGGTGATATCTATTTAATACGGAAGAATAACCTCCAGGATAACCTCTCAACTCTGTTTGGAATCTCTCAGCCATTGACTCTTTATTTTGTCTCATTTCACTCTTCACCCTTTTGGTCCAGACGGTTTTCTCAGTCCCTTGATGCTGAGTCCCAGCTCATTCTAGGATTTCTGTCCCACATTGCTGGGAAGGTTCATACCCCTGGGAGTCATGTCCCATGCAGAGAGGGGGAGGGCAGTGAGTTTGCTTGTTGTGTTGACTGTAGAGAGAGGCCACATCTGAGTAACAAAAGAGGTTCTCTTGGGGGTGACTCTTAGGCCTAATTTTAAGTAGGCTTGACCTATCCTTTGTGGGGTTAAGTTTCATATGAACAAACCCCAAAATTGGGGGCTCAGCCTATTGCTTTGGTTGTCCCCACTGCTTGTGAGAATATCAAGAATTCTCCACTTGGGGAAGTTGAATTTTACCCTTTTCTCCCCACTCCCCCAAGGGGACTTTACAAATACTTTTTTACTCGTTGTTCAAATCACTCTGGGATTTATTGGAGCATCGCTCGGGACAAACTTACAAAATCTTATGTCCTACTCAAGGTCATATATTTTTATATTTAAATATAAAATTAAATATAAAAATTTCACCTAATGAACTTTCAGAAGTTCATTCACTTTCCAGCTTCACCTAATGAACTTTCAGAAGAGTGAGGGGTTATTTGTTAACTGCTCATAAATTTTATAAGTTCATATTGTGTATCTCCATTCATACTCTGATTATCACAGAAAGAATCAAAAGTATGAAAGAATGACCATTTCTCTTTGGGCTCTGACTTCCCAAATTCATCTTTCATCATCCTACCAGAATGAACTTTCTAAATTTAGTGCTCAGCAAACGTGAATGTATATACAAAAATGGGACATCTTGTCAAAATGCAGATGCTGATTTTGTAAGTGGGGGAATAAGATTCTGTGTATCTAATGAGCTCCCAGGTGGTGATGATGCTAGTATTCAATGGATACCAGTATGTATATAGCAAGGTTCTGAAACACTTTATCACTTTACTTCCCTCCTTAACCTCCTTAGTTAGGCCTGGATAGTTGATTTATTTCATGGTGCCTGCCCTACCTAAAGCTCTAATTGATGGGGAGCCATGGAGAGTTAAGGTAAGGGTGACACACTGCATTGTGAGAGTAAATACGTACAAAGAGGCAACAAGTATAGATATAAAGAATAGAGGAGTTGTATGGAAAGAAACATATATGAGAAAAGTGATGCAATTCCAGAGGGAGGAGAAAGAAGCTAAATTTAATAGAGTAATAACTTTTATAGGAAGTGAGAAGACCCTGAGTCCAAATTAATATTATGATCCCTTTGGACCATTCTAAGGATAGAAATTATTTTGGGGGTCAGATGCTTTAAAATGACTGAAGTGCTCCTACTTCCAATGCAGATGTTTATCTGAAACATCATAGGCTTGCTCTAGTTATTTGCAATACATAAATTTCCAGACACCTGGATTTACTGACCATGAGTTTTAATTTACTTCTCCTGCCTCTCTCCACATTCCCTCCATCTATAATTCTTTATTTATTCCTACCCTCCATCAACATCTGTAAATTCTATTTTGCTGGCAAGTTTCCTTTCTCTTTTGACATCTCCTGTCATCATTGTGTAATGCCCACACTCTAGAGACTCAGCCTGTCCCCTAAGTATTTCTTGATAAAAAGACTTTTTCCAACAACTTATAGAAAGTCACCAAGAAAGTAAAATGTTTTCTATATCATTATATCCTAACATTTTCTAGATAATAATACTTTGTTTCAAATATTTCTCTATGGATTTTCTTCTAAATATGTAAAAGTTTTGCTTTACACATTCAGGTATTTAATAGATTTTTTATGCCATGGGAGGTAGGTGATCTCTTTATATTATTATAACCTATTGCTCCATCACCATATATTGAATACATACTTAGTACTGTTATTTGTAATGCCTTCTGTCTTAGTTTGCCATGGCTACCATGACAAATTCCACACAATGGATTGATTTAAACAATGGGAATTTATTGTCTTGTAGTTGTAGAGGGTAGAAGTCCAATATCAGGGCTTCAACAGACCATGTTCTCTCCTCAAGTTTGTAGCCTTCTGCTGCTGGCTTATCACATTCCTCAGGGTTCTTTGGCTTGCATCTCTGCCTCTGTCACATGGCTTCTCCTTCTGTTCAGTTGTCTGTGTCTTTGTCTTGATTTCTTCGTGTTATAAGATTTCCTCTACTTAAGCCATATGAATAACGACCAACCATTATTCAATTTTGCCTTATTTAAATACCTTTGCATTTAAAATATCTTTGTAGATCCTATTCACAAAGGAATCCCCTTAACTAATAGTAGTGTCCTCACAGGTCCTATATCCAAATGAGTTCATGCCCACAGGAACATGGTTTAAGGCTTGAACATGCCTTTTGTGGGGGTACATAATTCAATCCCCAACAGCTTCTCTAGCATATATTAACGTAACATGTAAGTTAGATCTGTTCCACAAATCTGTTTCTCCCAGACTTCATAAAAGACTGTCTTAATTGATTAAAATTTTATAATTAGTTCTGCTATTAGGACAATCTCCAACTTTCTCCTTAAAGTTTTCTTGGTTATTCTTGGATAAGTTCCCTGAAAAATCCTTTTAGTATGTGATTGAAATTGCATAGGATTTATGGGTCAGATCAGATAGCTAACATTTTATTATAGTGAGTCCTCCCTTCCATTGATATGACCTATCTTCCCATTTAGTCAGAACTTTTTTTTATATCCTCTAATAATTATTTATAGTTTTGTCTGTAATTTTATTGTCTATCTTTTCTTGGATCTATTCCTACATATATAAAAATTTTGTTGCTATATTGAAAATAATTTTTGTTGCATATTCTTCCTGCTAATCCCCGGAATATAGGAAATATGTTGATTTCTAAATGTTACCTATATCCAACAGCCTTGTTTACTATCTATTAATTTTAATACATTGTTTGTAGATACTTTAAGTTCTTCTGAGTAGACAATTTTGTGGTCTGAAATGGAAGACAGTTTTGTATTTTCTTTGTAATTATTGGCTCTTGTTTTTTGTTTTTGCTTTATTGCATTGACCTCAGTACAATGTTGATAGAAAGTGTCAGTGGGCATCCTTTTCTTGTTTCTGACCTTGATGGAACTGATCCTAAAATTTCACCTTTAAGCAATATTTTGCTGTGTGGTTTTGATAGATACACTAGTGTTAAAGAAGATCCCCCTCCACAGCATGTTCAGATTTTTCCTCTTATCATAAATGATTGGTTAATTATATTGAATGATTTTTCTATATTAAGATAACCATGAAATTTTTCTTCTCCTGGTTGTTAATAGAGTAATTTCATTATGTGAAATTTTTTGATGATACTCTTACAGTTCTAGAAAAAAACTGTACATCACGAAGATCTGTTTATTTTATATGCTGCTCTGTCAGTTTGCTGTAAAATTTAGGATTTTTACATCTATCTTCCTAATTAAACTTGATGTCTAATTGGCTGTTCTGGCATTGTCCTTGACCAAATTTGTTTTCAAGGATATATCAATCTTATAAGATATATCAACGAGTTAGATAGCTTTCTTTCCTGTTCTGTTATCTAAAATAGATTGGAAGGAGGGAACATGAGAGGGAAAGAGTGAGAATATCTGTTACTTGAATATTTGGTAAAACATATTTGTAAAACTCTCTGTACTTGTTGTCTTTTTCAGAGTGTAATAATGGTAGGTGGGGGAGAAAATTTTGTTATCCAGTTTGATTATTTTAAAAGACTATTTTTCCAGCATTTATTTTCCAAATAAATCTCCTGAGGACTCAGGAAGAATACTAAGTAAAGGAAGCAAAACAGTTTTCTAGATATCATAGAGGCTAAAATAGTATCATCCCGTATTTGTAACACCCACTCTTGGAACACAGAAACCGCCAGGTGAACACGAGTCCTTTATTGTGGAGGTGTTGTTTGGGGTGGGGTAAGCAGGAGAGGTGGTATTGCATATAAATTGAAAGTCAGCTTGCACTTTAGTTGGTTGAATTGTGAGACATTATCACAATTGTAGAGATAATTATCAATATAATGTGATACAGATTTCTTCTACTAAATATTTGTCAATGGGAAATCTCAGATGTAATTAAGGTTTTCTTAATTTGAAAATTAAAAAGAACTTAATTCTTCCTGGAGCCATAAAGCCTTGAGGTAACTGTGCAAACTACTTCTCACTATCATTATGACTGCAGTCAAGGCTATAAAAATGACTGCTCTTCCTGAAATTGACTAAAGCTGGCAATTTAACTAAACAGTAGTAAATTAAATGATTGCTCACAGATGTCAGGAAATGCACTCTTGCTAGAAAATTGAAAACATCAGGAGAACTTCAAAGCAAGGCCACCCATCAGCCATCACAATCAATTGCTAAGGAATTGCTAAATTCTTACTCAGTCTAGCACTGCACTCCTTAAAAGCTAAATACCCCAAATGAAAATGGCTGAAATTTTAAAGCCCCTTGAAATTGAAGGCCTTAAGCAATGATTATAAAAGCATATTCCAGGAACCATCTCCACCAGATCACCTGAGCTAGCATTAAAAATGCAGATTTGTTCGCCTGGCCCCAGATCCATGGAATCAGAAACTGTTGGGAGCTGTCAAAAATCTGCATTTTTAACAAGGTGCCACTTTCCCTACCGTCCCCTTCCAGTAATTTTTATGCACATCAATTGATGGGGCTTGAGAACATCTGCCCTAAAGCATGTTTACTCAGTTACTGCTATCATCAGCTAAAAGGAATCTATTGAATGCTTCACTAGAGGCATTTTAGAAAGGCATAATTCCTACCTTCAAAAAACAGGTTCTTTAGTTATTTTTTATAAAAGAGATTGGTGAATATGTTTTATTTATTGTAGGTATACAGGTATACGGTGATGTTATATAATTAATGTATTCCTGAAGATTTCTAGGTAATTTTTGAGTCTATCTTTCTGTTAAAAGTATGAAAATAGGCTTGTAAACTGACATTTGTGTAAATGTTAGTTTTATAATTTGATTTCATTTAAAGCGAGGTGCAGTTGTATTTTATTTTGTCTATAGGGAATATTAACTAATGAGAGAATATAGATAGTATTTTTCAAGAGTAATTTGGAAATTTCTATAGAAGTTTTAATAGAAAACCTGATGAATGAAGAAGCAGAAACAAAGTAAACATGCTAGTTATTTGTTCACTTAGTTATATTAATTTAGTTTTATAATTATGCCAATGACCGTTTTCTAGGTTCTCTCATTTATGAATGGTTTATTCTTTCCTCCAAAGGGAACTTCTTAATTATCACCTTTGTTAGCTACTTTGGAGCCAGACTTCACAGACCGAAATTAATTGGAGCAGGATGCCTAATTATGGGAGTCGGAACCTTGCTTATTGCAATGCCTCAGTTCTTCATGGAACAGTAAGTCCATGCAATCATCTTTTTCCTGCCTCAGCTAACAACTGCATTTTTCCTTTTTTAATTCTTTACAATTTATTAGTTACAATTAATTATTTAAATTTAAGAAAATAACCCTTGACTTAGTAATTGCATGCCTTGTTTTTATTATGTCCTCTTTAGGCAAAATTTCCAAGTACTTTTAGAATTTTACTTGCAACTTAATTGCCTGTAAAAAAATATTTGTTGATATAATACTATGTGTTCTAGTTTGCTAGCTGCTGGAATGCAACACACCAGAGATGGATTGGCTTTTAATAAAAGGGGATTTATTTCATTAGTTCTTCAGAGGAAAGGCAGCTAACTTTCATCTGAGGTTCTTTCTTACGTGGAAAGGCTCAGGGTATTCTCTGCTGGCCTTTTCTCCAGGCCTTTGGGTTCCAACAACTTTCCCGGGGGTGATTCGTTTCTGCATCTCTAAAGGCCTGGGCTGAGCTGCGAGTGCTGAGATGAGGTATGCTAAGCTGCTTGGACTGTGCTAGGTTGTGCTTTCCCATTTAAGCACCAGCCAATTAAGTCAAACGTCATTCATTGCAGCAGACATGCCTCCTAGCCAACTGCAGATGTTATGAGCAACAGATGAGGTTCATGTACCATTGGCTCATGTCCGCAGCAACAGAACTAGGTGCCTTCACCTGTCCAAATTGACAACTGAATCTAACTACCACACTATGTAAGGGTGCAAGGGTAGTTCAAAGGGGTGCAAAGGTAGTTCAGTGGTAGAATTCTTGCCTGCCATGCAGGAGACCCGGGTTTGATTCCTGGCCCACACACTTCCCAAAACAAACAAGCAAATAAAACAAAAACAAACAAAAATTCAACAAACGGTGCTGCAGAAACGGGATGCTCACATGGAAAGAGAATGAAATGTGACCCCACCATAAGGCAAAGAAAAAAAAAAAGACTAAATATTACTATGTGGCAAGAATTGTGTTGATTTCAACAAGATTCAAAAGAAATTTTGTACGAAACCTGTTTTGGTTCAAAGACTTTAAATCAGCTATGGAGGCTAAATAAATAAAATGAAATGAATATATTATATGATAAATGGGTATCAAATAAGTGCAGCAATTTTAGTATTAAATGCCATATTATGGTACACTAGGCTGGCAGATAATTGCTTCAGGGATGTATTAGCAACTCAAATAATTATTCGGTGTCCAAAAATTACCTTGGAGACTCTTCTTAATAGTACAGGAGAGTCAGTATCCTCAATGCTTAAAGTCTATTTTTGGTACTTTTGGTAGAGCTTTAGTTACATAAAACTTTAGTAGTTCCAAATGTTTTCACCTTTGTTATGTCATGTAAATCTGAAGCCTGACCCATTAAACAGCTCTTCTGACTTCAACCAGTGTCCTTTATATGCATCCATGCTACATCCCTTCTCTGTGGTTACTAGTATGATACACCTACTGCAAACTAGGAGGAATGACACCAAGAGATTTCAAAGCAAGACAATATTTTAGAAAATTAAAAGTGATAATTTGATTCTTGCCCACGTTAGATGTTTGCATAATAGTATTTTAGAGCCGGAGAGACTTACAAATGATTTAGTCTAAAATTTTTCTTGGATTCCTGGATCCCTCATATAAGGGTAGTCAGATTTTTATTTCCATGGCCAGTCCAGAAAGGTTGTGTCCAGAATTCTTCTAGTGGAAGCTTTCCTATCCTTTAGGATGGTTTCCCCGGCCTCTTATTTTCGACAGAGGGAGGCATCTGTGGCTTTAGGACTTCTGCCTGTTCTTTGGACACCTCTCTGGCCTCCTTTCCACAGGGCAGACATTTCTTTGTATCACTGAGTTTCCATGGAGCTACTATATGGGGCCAGTGGGTGAAGGAGAAGGCTGAGGAAGTATGTCTCCACTGCACCTCACTCTTGTTTGATCCATAGCTATACCATTGTTAACTGTGCTAATCATCGATCCTATATTGTAACAGTTGACTTGGGGGATAAAAAGAGTTCCACTACTAAAATAAATTTGAATATTTGATATTGGTTTCAGAGGAGACATCAACCTTTAACTCATACTCTGCTGTGAATTACTGACTTTTCTTGTTATCTTGGGCATGTTATTTAACCTTTTGGGGCTTGGTTCCTGCATCTTAAAATAGCCATAAAAAATAATACCTTGCTCATAAATTTGTTGCAAATATTAAATGAGGTAACAGGTAAAATGCTATCAAAGATTTCTAACATAATTAGTAGCTGTATCATTATTGTCGTGTGCTGTAATCAATTCTCTTTAGCTAACTAATCCAACTAATTTTAATCAATGAGAAGCAATGGTTTTATCTTAAAGGCTTTGCATTCAGATTACAAACTTTAAGTTGATGACAAATGTAAAATATTAATATAAGAAAAATCAGAGGGAGAACTGTCCTTAAGAGAGAGGCAACACGCAGCCAGGCTAGTGCTAGCAAAGGATACTCAAGACTCAGGTTTTCATCTACCACCTCCTTTTATATGTTGGAGGATATATTTATCCATTAATTTACTTAACATCTGCCCCTTGCCTGGTAATGTGCCAGGTAATGGGGCTACTTCAGTGAAACACACACACGCCTATCCATAATTTCTTCCCCCCGTGAAATTTGAGGGATTGTTACAACTGCAGGGTATTACAACTTCTTTTCAAACTTCCACAGCATTAGTTGCTTAGGTAGACTTCCAAAATGGAATTTTTGTTCCTCCAAAACTACTTTAGTCTATCTCCCTTGGTGTCCAACAGAACCTAATAATAATCATGGATATCAATTACTGAGGGCCTATCCCAACAGTCTGTGTTCAGGTTTTTTATATGTGTTAGCTCATGTGATTCATGCATTTAGCAAATATGCATTGATCATTGTTCTAGGCACTAGAGATAAAGTAGTGCACAAAACAGAAAAAAAGTTATCATTAATCCCATGATAAATAATGATATGGTATGTCAGATAATTATAAGTGCTATGGAGAAAAATATCCTAGTGAAGATGCATAACTATGTGTGAGGTTGCAATTTAAAGTAAGGAAGGGTTCATTGAGAGGGTGGCATTAGGGAAAGAACCTGGAGATGAAGGAGAAAGTCAGACAAATGTCTGGTCTGGGGAAGAGGGCTTCCAGGCTAAAGGAACAATGACCACTAGTCCCTGCACAGGAGGCAGGCAGCCTGGCAGGTGGATGGACAGCATGGAGGTCCATGTGGCTAAAGTGAAATAAGCAAGGAGAAAGTATAAGGGATGAAATCTGAGAAGTAAAGGGGAGTGAGAGAAGATGAGGAGCTTTCTCTCAAACTTAGATAGACATTTAAATCAGCTGGAACACGGTAAAATGCAGATTTGGATTTATTAGCTCTGAAGTGAGGCCTGGGATTCTACAGATGCAGCTCATCTGCAGACCACCCTTGGAGTAGTGAGATTGCAAATAATTACAAGGACCTCTAAAAGAGGTGGGAGGCCAGTGGAGGATTTTGAGCACAGTGAAGTGGTCTGACCTGTATATTTTAAAGAGTCACACTGAATATTGCTTATAAAATTGACCATGGTGGGGCAAGCTTAGAAGAAGGGAGACCAACTGATGAATTAGGGTGAGTAATTATTTTATATTAAAATGAGCATCTATAAATAATCTTACTTTTATTTTCTTCACTTCACTAGATAATTGATCTGTCAGTTGTGGTGTAAAACCTGTGAACCAGATCTTCTGGCTACCGCTTCAGCAAACTTTGTGATTAAATGGTGGTTTGGTTTTGTTTCCAATTCAGGGATAGCCAAACAGACACCATAATGGATTATGCAGCATCCATATAATATTTTTAGTCAATGACACTGTGTCATTGACCCTGTGTTAAAGAAAACTTTCTTTTTATACATGAAGTCAATGACACTGTGTTACAGAAAACTTTCTTTTTATACAGGTACAAATATGAGAGGTATTCTCCTTATTCCAATTCCACTGTGAGTATCTCTCCATGTGTCCTGGAATCAAACCATCAATTACCAGTTACGGTCATGGAAAAATCACAACCCCAAATAAATAATGGTAAGATGATATACTTTTTACTTTCTTGGACAAGTAAAATTTTGGACAAAAAAATCTATATGATTTTTGCTCTGACGTTTTACTACTTAAATTGAAATACTATTACAGTGTTGTTCTAGTTTGCTAGCTGCTGGAATGCGATGGACCAGAATCAGAATGGCTTTTAAAAAGGGGAGTTTAATAAGTTGCTAGTTTACAGTTCTAAGGCTGAGAAAATGTTCCAGTTAAAACAAGTCCATAGAAATGTCCAATCTAAGGCATCCAAGCAAAGATACCTTGGTTCAAGAAGGCTGATGAAGTTCAGGGTTTCTGTCTCAAATTTGGAAAGTCACGTGGCAAACACAGCATCATCTACTAGCTTTCTCTCCTGGCTTCCTGTTTCATGAAGCTCCCCGGGAGGCATTTTCTTTCTTCATCTCCAAAGGCTGCTGGCTGGTAGACACTCTGCATTCATGGCTATGTCATTCTCTACTCTCTTAGAATCTCCAGCTTTCTCCAAAATGTTTCCTCTTTTATAGGATTCCCATAAACTAATCAAGACCCACCCGAATGGGTGGAGATACATCTCTACCTAATCCAGCTTAACAACCACTCTTGATTGAGTCACGTCTCCAGGGAGATGATCTAATTATAGATTCAAACATACAGTACTGAATAGGGGTTAGAAGAAATGGCTGGATTTATAAAATGCGATTAGGATTCAAACATGGCTTTTCTAGGGTATATACATCCTTTCAAACCAGCACAAGTGCTATAAAAAAAAAAATCCCCAGTGCATAAAGCAATATATGATAAGATCCTAAGAATAAATACAGACAACATATAATCGAGGAAGAGACAGATATAAATGGCAGTACAGCTAGTTTGGAAATATTTAAGCCTTTAATGTAAAAAAGAAAATTATAGTCTTTAGAGGCAGGGAATTAAAAATGTTTCTTGCAAAAGGGCAATGCATCAGGTAGGTACAGAGCATCATACTCACAATTTGATTCTCCTCTTTTCTTTAGGTTGGGTCCACTCCCTAAAATCCTACTCCTTGGGCATTGTGGAAAAGGGCTTTTTTTTTTTTTTTTTTTTTTAATTTGCATATGGGCAGGAGGCACCAGGGATCGAACTCCAGACCTCCAGCATGGCAGGTCAGAGCTCTGCCTGCTGAGCCACGGCAGCCGCCCTGGAAAAGGGCTTTTGTAAAAGATGGTGATGGGGTAAATACAGGACCGTCTTTCCCATTCTCTTTAGTGTAGCAATTCTCTGATACAGAACTGGCAATCTTGGAAACATGGAAATAATTCTATTCTCCATAACAAGCTGGGGTTCAGGGGATTTTGCTAGAATATCTTGGGTTATTTATGTATGGCTGACACATATCACATAGGAAAGCTATTCAGAGTCAGTCTTGGGAGCATGGGATTCATCTTGTTTGTACCATTGTAGACATGGAAACCCTGTTAGAAGCTAACCACAAGGATGCTTAGCTATACTGTGCAGCCATTTCATCTTTGAGGACATACTACCTACCCTGGGCTCTAACTTGGCCAATATGGCACCGATTCTCCTAGGTTGTAGAGTCCAGAAATCTATCTAAGGTGTTTACCATGTCTCCAGGACTCTGTACAGGTGGGAGAAACAAAGCCCCTCTCCCCACAGTCCTTCAGCATCAACATTCCCTCCCCCTTAATTTCACGCCCTACTTCTAGTTTAGGGAATTATTATCTAATATAGGCAATGTGGAAGCTTTTCTTTTTTAATACTTTCTATTCATCCAAATCTTTGAACAAATCCATAAAACTTTTTCATTTCCCTAATAACCTCATTTATGCTTTCTGTTAAGATGGCCTCTCTCTGGGCAATGAATATGAATGACTTAGATGTTTGAATGAAGAGAAGGACCAGAGGATTAAAAGAAATAAGAAAATATGTGTGTGGGGAAGGGATGAAGGAGGAAGTAGGGGATATAAAAATGTAAGTTTTATCCTTTCCTGCTATATAAATGGCAAGAAGAAAAGTATTCTAGAAGAGATCATGAAAGATGGTAATAGACATATTCCATAGAACAAAATATAAATCTATGAATTAGAGAAAAACTCTCATTTGTAGGAATGTAACAGATAGTAAATTTAATTTCGGTCCAGGTAAAGGAGAAAGGAACTGAGCTAAAGAGTTCAGACTTTCATCTATATGTAATATATAATCATTTAAGATATATTGTTTTGTTTTTGAAAATCAAGGAAGAGACATGATATAAATGACAGTACAACTAGTTAAAAAATATTTAAGCTTTTAATGCAAAAAAGAGAATCATAGTGTTTAGAGGCAGGGAATTAAAAATGTTGGGGCAATGTATCAGGTAGGTACAGAATATCATACTCACAATCTGATTAGTCCCTTTCCTTTAGGTTGGGTCCTCTCCCTAAAATCCTTCTCCTTAGGCATAGTGGAAAAAGGGCTTTTTCTAAAGATGATGGTAGGGGTAAATACAGGACCCTTCTCAAAAATGCTATTCACAAAAACCCCATTTCCCTTACAGTCCTCTAGAACAGTTCTGTTCAATAGAAATTTCTGTGATGATGGACATATCTGGGCCATCCAATATGGCAACTGTATTGGACTACTGAGGACTTGAAATGTGGCCAATGTAGCTGGCAACTGGATTTTTAATTTTATTTCATTGTGATAGTCATATATGGCTAGTGGTTACTAGATTGGACAGCACAGATATAGGCTGTTTTTACTTACCTACCTCAAGACTCTCATCTATCAACAAGCTCCTAAGAATCACATAAACATTAGGGCTGAAATCGATATTAGAGCCAATTTTAAGCAAAGGAATTTTATATCATAATTTTAGGAGAGGAATAGAAATTCAGAGAAAACATGTAACAAATCCATGGTCAGTTGGCCACATTTCTAGGAGAGGCAGAAGGACTAAAATTAATGCGACTGTTTAGTAGTCTCTTCCACTATGCAGTCCAATTTACCTGCCCAAAGGTGGCCATATGAGTTCTTCACAAGACCTATACTTAACCTTCAAAAATTACTTTAAGCATTGCTATAGGTTAAAATAATTCCTACCTCATAGGCTCGTTAGGAGGATTCAGTTCAATAGTGCCTAAAATCCATCTAGTCCAGTGCCTGGCACAGAGGGAACAGTCAGAAATGGTAATTGTTGGAGTTCATTAATATTATCACTTGTACTAAAGTGACTCAGCTCTTTAAACATGTATTGCAGTTATGATATGGTGATAATTATCCTACTTTGTCAGATGATGACGCTCATGATAGCATTTAAAATTGTTAGCTTTGAATTTTACTCTAGATATACTGTCAAAAAAGGCTCTTGTTATTGGAATGTTTACATTGCTAAAGCACATAGGATTTTTTTTTAGGACTTATCATTTTTATGCACATTTCCAGATCCCCAACATATAGATACTCACTATAAAGCAAATGTAATTGTAGGCAATATTGACCGATGTTGGAGTATCAACCTATTCAATTTCGGACTTCAGATGAACCTCAGCCAGTGATATAATTGCTTGTATTTCTGTTGAAAAATGGAAAAGTTTAAAAATCAAGACGAGAAAAGCCTTTGTCCAAATTGTCCCAGACAGGAGGATATTGACTTGCTGGAGTGTAAGAATTCAAAGACCTCTGTGTAGGTACAAAATAGAAAGAGGAAAAAGAATAAGGAGGAAAAAGAATAAGAAGTAAAAGGAACAGGAACAAGAAATAATCGAGTTCCTTGGTCACAGTCCCTGGGGAATTTACCTAAAAATACCAAGGTTACAACATATCTTTTCAATTTTGCCCAAACTGCTATTATATTAAATGGTGTCTATTACGAATTTCACTTCTAGATTCTAATCCAATTTTAGGATGAATTAAAAATCTAGAATAAATATTTAACTATGATAATGATCTAATTTCAATCCCCTTGTTTGCTTTCCTTTTAAGAATGTGAAACTGATGCCAGCTCTTCCATGTGGGCCTATGTTTTTCTGGGGAATCTTCTACGTGGAATAGGAGAAACTCCCATTCAGCCTCTAGGCATCGCCTACCTTGATGATTTTGCCAGTGAAGACAATGCAGCTTTCTATATTGGTAATTCCTACCTCACTCCCCTTGGGAAGCAGAGTGCCTGGTTTTCTCCATTTCATTCTAAACTAACTTGGGTGTGGAAGTTTTTAAACTTCATTCCCTACTCTTTTATTCAGTGCCTACATTTCTAAAATATATGCTTGGGATTGGAATGATGAAGAAATCTCAATTAGAATGATCTGTTGCATTTGGGAAAGAAGACTGGATTAAAAGAAAATCGGGCAATAACTGAGCTGAGCTAGAAGGATATTTGACCTTGTGAGAGAGTATCTTCATCTCTTGGGATTCAAGTTTCATAGGTCTTTTTATTGGGATTTTACTGCTAAAGCATTTAGGCTTTAAATCTTTATACAGATTTATTTCCAGAGCCCTAAATCTGTTTTCCATTTTATGAGCCCTGATTATTTAAAGCATCCTTTTCCTCTGAGAAAGTCTTCCCTAAATTCTTAGGGATCTCAACAGCAGTTTAAGGGATTTAAAAAAAAAAAAATTAGGAAGGACAGAAACAAGGCCTGAGACCATCCTTTCTCTGGAGCAGGTCTCAGCAGTTAGACCAACACCTGAAAATCACAAAAACCAAAGTAATGTAGAAAAAGACAACCTCCAAGATCAGATGTATCAAAGCAGCTTTTATTGAGTAGCTCGTATCCTGGAATTAAGCTAGAAACTAGGGATACAAGGACGACTCAGACCTATTCTCTCACACATTATTGATTTCTCAGGGACAAAAGGGCAAGCATTAAATTAGTCGATTGGGTTGCAGGTAGGGCAATTGCATAGTCCTGCCCAGGTTATGCACTGCAAAATGCCATGGGCCTCCGGTTATAGCCAAGTCAGCTCTTAAGAACAAGGTTCTCATGCCAATGGAAAACTGCAGTATAATTCAGGAATCAGTATCTGGAACTAGAGTATGAGCTTCATCACATGAGTTACTCTGGGACTAGGGGAAGGTACAGCCCTGAGAAGCTTGGAGAAACCTAGGTGTCACCTTCTTAGAAACCCAGGGTTTGCTCTCTTAGCCTTCTCTTCTGTTCTGAAAAGGATCTGATAGCCTTTAAATTAAGTCATTTAAATTAGCATCTTCTCTTTCCCAGGAATATGTGAATTTTAAGCTCGGCAGTGAAAAGAAAGACAGATGGGCCATATTTTTCAGGGAAAAGCTCCCTTTCTGGTTACTAGAAATGTTGTAATTGAGGCATCCCTGTTAAGGCTGCCTGTGGCTGGTCTTGAGTGTTCCAGAGAGCACCTCCTCCCAATTTCCAAAGCCTAGCTTTTCTGCTAGCAGCATCCAGGCATCTGCATAGGTACTGCTGTTACAAACAGTCCCACAGAAATTCTAAACGGATGTATGCAGTTTTTCACTAAGGTGGAAGGAATCTATTTTAATGTCAAAACAAGACTTCCTCTTAACTGACCACAAAAAGTTTCTGAAAAAGTGCCAAATTAGTATAATTCTTATTTTTATCAGTGGAAATCTCATACTGGGGAGTAAATTTTTCTTTTTCAGAGTCTTGGTGTTACTTTCTGTTAAATAGAAGTAATTAAATGCCTTTAAAGTGTTACTTTTTTCTCCAAAAGCAGAGAAGGACTTATTTCCTGATTCAATGACATTAAAAATTGACAAATTAAACATACATAGTTTAGGAGTTGAAATACTTTCATCTGCAAACTGAATCTCACTCATATTTCTCGTTTAAAAATTTATTAATTTATAAAAGCAAAGAAATGGCAGCTTATTTTTTTTTTTTTTGCAGGGTGTGTGCAGACACTTGCAATTATAGGACCAATCTTTGGCTTCCTTTTGGGTTCATTTTGTGCCAAACTGTATGTTGACATTGGCTTTGTGAACCTAGGTAAGGGAGTTTATTTTTATTTATTCATTTATTTTAGTCACTGTAATTTCTTTAATGGGGCCAGTGTGGAAAAAATCAAATTGTCTTTTTATAAAATAACAGGATGATATCCTTTGATAAAATAAAAATAATTCATGGAAAATGTATTGATATAATCATCACACATTAATAAATGTAATATGAAAAAGTCGATGGTATTTAGAAACAGATGACACATGGTTTGTTATTAAGTTATATCCTATTTCACTTCTGGCTTTCCAGTTCAAATGCATTCCAGCACAGTTAAAGCTAAAAACTGTGGCTACTTGTTCATTCTTGCTGGTTTCAGGTGTGTCAACCTTTATTACAGTCACATCAATTGATAATGTAATTGGGGACTTGCCAAAAAGGCAAAAGATTGACAGTCTTCTGGTAACTAAAATTCCCTTCTTTTTTAATGTACAAGTCTTTTTAAGTGGAGGCCTATTATAGTAAGATTGGCTCTCCTTCTGGAAAATTGCCTGTATAGGGAATAAATGGGGAAACTTATCTTTCCATAGCTATTAATTTATTTCTTTCTCTGTCTGCTGTACTTCCTAGAAATAAATGATATTTATCTGTTTTTATAAGAAGTCCAAGAAAGCCATTAGAAGCAAGAAAATAAGTTTTACTAAAAGGAATTTCTGGAATTACATTTTGAAATTGTTTTAAAACAGTGGAAACTCTTGCACTAGAGTGTTCTTTTTTAATCAAATAAACTACAAGACACATTCCTCAAATTTTATTTTTTTTCTTCATTAATAAACATATTATTTTATATCTGCTCTATCCCAGGTGCTATTCCACAACAATAAACAAAATAGTTGAGTTCTTCACTTCGTGATATTTAAAATCCAGTCTTAGAGACTGATATAGAATGAGAAATTACAGGAATGACACAGAGGAAAATTGTTAACAGGAAGCAAACAACACGAAGTGATAAAATAGGATAAGCCTTTCACTGAATGTAATGGAATGACAACTGAACCTACTTGTCAAGAGACATGTGATTTATGGTGTTGTTCCCATGGACAGTGGGAATGTAGAGCAATATGTTTCATGGGGTCCTATAAGAAAAAAAAGTTTGGTTTTACTTTCAAAACTTTGTCAATGCTTCCCTTTTAGTTAAATCCAAAATAGTGGCAGAAGTAATTTATTTATAAGATGTTGAAGCTTTATTCACATATAAAAATCTTACTGCAGACCTAGAATATCTCTGAAGTACTATTCACCACCTCTAAACAAATAATGCTCTGATGATTTAGTTTCAATGGGTCTTAAATTTACCATCTGTGTAATGAGACATCTAGACTAAATTTAGGCCAGAGGGTACAGGACAGAACTTAATCTTGGATGGAAGTTCAATATATAAATTAGATGAAAGTAGATTTTGAACCCCAATAATTCTCGCTCATGGGTTTCTTTCCTCTGCCATAGGTTTAGGCCCCCCCCTCTGCAGAACCTCAGAGCAGAGTTTGACATCTTCAGGAAAAGCCAGGTTGCACCTTTCACACTTAGCTGGGAAATCT
Organism: Myrmecophaga tridactyla; assembly: GCA_004026745.1. Classification (NCBI taxonomy): domain Eukaryota; kingdom Metazoa; phylum Chordata; class Mammalia; order Pilosa; family Myrmecophagidae; genus Myrmecophaga; species Myrmecophaga tridactyla. The sequence goes on along the minus strand of PVIY010010612.1, from coordinate 32,262 downwards.
CCTCGCCTAAATATCTAAATTCATTGCTTTCAAGTTCTGCCTCCTGTTCTGACATCAGCACTCAATTACACTAAGTTTTCTGCCACTTTAAAACAAGGATCACCTTTCCTCCGGTTTCCAGTAACATATTCATCATTTCCTTCCAAGGCCTCATAGGAGGTGCCATTAGCATCCATATTTCTACCAACAGACTCTTCAAAGTAATATAGGCTTTTTCTATCAAGTACCTCACAATTTTTCTAGCCTCTAACCATAACTAATTCCAAGGCAGATTCTAATTTTTTTGCATGTTTTGCAATAGCAGCACCCTACTTTCTACTCCCAAAAAACTGTTTTAATTCCCTGGTTAATACAACAAATACTATGCAGTGGGTTAGCTTAAACAATAGGAATTTATTGGCTCACAGTTTTGAAGCTAGGAGATGTCCAAATCAAGGCATTCTCAAGGCAATACTTTCTTCCTGAAGACTGGAGTTCTGGGGCTGGCTGCTGTGATCCTTGGGTCCTTGGCTTTTCTGTCACACAGTGGCCTCTCCTGGCTGCTCCCTTCTTTTCTGGGTTTATTACCTGTCAGCTTCTGGTTGTTCCCTCTGGCTCTGTTCCCTGTCTGTGACCTTCCCTAGAAGGCCTCCAGTAACGGGATTAAGATTCACCCTGATCCAGCTGGGCCACCCCTTAACTGAAGTCACCTCATAAAAAGTCCTATTTATAAGAGTTCCCACCCAAAAGAAAGGATTACGTTTAAGAACGTATTTTTCTGAGTACATAGCTCCAAACCACCACAGGTTTCTTCCAGGATTTATACTCTCTATATTTTAATCCAAGGAACAACAAGATCAAAAGCATCGTGCTCCATAACCACCCTCTTTCCTTTAACAAATAAGATAATAATGATGTTGAGTTTAGAAAAAAATATGTATGAATCACTAGGCATTCCTATAGTGAGATAGAGCCAGTGCCGTGATTAAAAGAGAGAGAGAGAAGCATATTTCAACACATTATCTTCAGTACATATGCTACTTAACCATCCTTTTCATCTTTCAGACCACATAACCATTACCCCAAAGGATCCCCAGTGGGTAGGTGCCTGGTGGCTTGGCTATCTAATAGCAGGAATCTTAAGTCTACTTGCAGCTCTGCCTTTCTGGTGTTTACCAAAGATTCTACCAAGACCCCAAGGCAGAGAAGTTTCTGATTCCTCTGCTGAGAAATCCAAGTTTATTATGAATGATCACCCAGACTGCCAAATACCCCCTGGAGAAAGAGCTACAATAATAGACATGGCAAGAGGTGAGTAGGATTCTCCTTCTTGATTCTGAAGAATTTTCAGGTTTCCTGTTTAGATTTTAGGAGGTTAGTAAATAATACACCTCTCTTTCCCTCATATCTTCAGAACAAATAGAGAAATAGAGGAAGCAGAAATGGAGGACAAAAAGTTAGGTCTATTACTGGAAGAACTGAATCAAGAACATGAATAGATGATTTGATGATCTTCCTTGCTGACATCTCCACTCTACACGCAACCCCCCTCAGTTTAGACCTTGCCATTGCCCTAGTTGGACAGAAAACAACAAATCTTTAGGGTTTGCGGCATTTTAGCAGATGAGTTCCACTGACTTGAGAAATGTGTACCAAGGCACGTCTCCCACCAGCAATCAAAAGAGTGAGCATCCCAGGGAGCACAGAATAAGAAGGAGGTCCTTTAATCCTGTACAGATTATTGTAATGCCTGGATGCATCCTAGAGTTTATTAATCAAAAGTATTGGCAAAGTTCCCTAAGGGATGGAACTACTAAACTTTACCATCAGGGAATCCCCTGATACTGTGTCAAACTTTAGGGACACCCAAAATAACAGGCCATGCCCTCAATCATGAGGCTTACTCTTGTGAAGTTTATGTAGGTAGTGGAGAAGCTTAGACTACCTATAGGCATGCCTAAGGGTTACTTCTGAAGGACCTCTTTTGTTGCTCAGATGTGGCCTCAGTCTCTCTAAGCCCGACTCTGCAAGTGAAATCTTTGCCCTCCGCCCTACGTGGGACATGACATCCAGGGGTGAAAGTCTCCCTGGTGACGTGGGAGAGGACTCCCAGGAAAGAATCCAGCCCTGATACCATGGGATTAACAATTCCAAAAGGGGGAAAAGAAGTGTAATTAATAAAGTGTCAGTGGCAGAGAGAGTTCAAATAGAGTCGGGAGGCTACTCGGAAATTGCTCTTACACAAGCTTCAGTTAGACCTTGCTACCTAACATAACCTGCAAATTCCCAGCCAGGACCATTTCAACCAATCCTAAAGAACACCTAGGGCAATATATAATATTCCACAAGGGTTACATGCACTAGAGTAACTTTCCAGAAACCTATAACCTCTAGATGGGTCCCTGGTCCAGATAAATCCTGAAATTTAGTCCAGTCTCTCCAGAACATCAGATAGTTCCATCTCCCTACCCCATATTAGTGACAGACCCTTCCAATATAAGAAATTTCGAATTGCCATAGCCCAAACACCCCTAAAGAGAGAGATGGAAAGATCAGAGGTGATGGTGGAGTTATACAGAGAAGATAGGATTTAACAAATAAATATGAATGCTTAATCATTAAATTGATATCTCAGTATTTTAGAGCAGCTAGAAGTAAAAACCTAAAATTGTGAAATTGTAACCCACGTCAAACTCTGAAATATATTCTACAACTAATTGTGGTCGGTGCTTTGAAATTTACAGCTATCTTGTATATATGTTATTTTTTAAAAAAGAAGGAAAAAAGTCGATTATGATAATAAAAAATATTAAAACCCTCTAGCCTCCTATATTCTGGAGCAGCTAGAAGGATAAATATGAGAGAATTGTATGGTAGCCCATGACAAATTCTGGAATCTGTCTTGTAACTACTTGTGGAAGAGTGCTTTGAAAACTATTGCTTTTGTATTTCTTTGCTTTGTATCTATGTTATACTATATGACAAAAGAAGTTAAAAAAAAAAGAGTGAACATGCCATGGAGCAAAAGGCCAGGAGTGTTCCTCTAGTAAATTCCTTCTACATGTAGCCAAGTGGCCATAAGAAAGAATGTTTTACCAAATGCCCCTTCCTTAGCAGACAATATTTACATTTATAGAAATCCATGACATTTCTAACTGGTTAGCTTCATAACAGGAAGAACAGAAAATAGTAGAGCTCATTTATAAAGTTCATACATTAAATGGAGTGCTGTGACCATGACCCAAGTTTAGAAACTAGGGACCAAAAGACTGACATTTTTAATTTCTAATTATGGCTCCCAGCCGGGTGGTAAGGAGTCACTCTCATCCCTCTTGCCTCTTTCCTGTATCAGTTATGGGAGTTTGTCCCTCTCCAGCATATACTTCTAAGTGTAGTCCAGACTTTATTCCTCTAGAAGTGCATGACTATGCCTGGATCTGAACCTGGCCAGATCTCAGCCTTCATTTATGCCAATGGCTTGATAGTGGCGGTGTGTACGGGTTTGCAGTGTCAGTGTCCCTGAAAAACATGGCAATGAGACTCAGCAATCTAAGCCCTGCTGCAAAGGTTGGATCTGTTGTTGAGTGTCTTATCTAATGACTCCATGCTCTTTTTGTCTTGTAGACTTTGTCCCTTCACTGAAGATTGTTTTTGGAAATCCGGTATACTTCTTATATCTGTGTGCAAGTGCGGTTCAGTTCAATTCTTTATTTGGCATGGTGACATACAAACCGAAGTACATTGAGCAACAGTATGGGCAGTCATCCTCCAAGGCCAACTTTGTAATAGGTAGGCTTACCTGTCCTTCATGTTCCCCAAAATGTCTTTATCTTAGATGCATTTTGTTAATCCTTGGTAGTCTCAGAGGAAGTTTTTCGATATTTAAACTGAAGATAATTTAGGGCATTTTAGATATGAGGTCAAAAAGTGTAAGAAAAAATGCAGCAGAGTAAAATATTTATGCTGTCAGCGGCACATCCTTGTAGGAAGATGCTCATCCAATGAGTAAGTAGTTCTTGAAAAAGCAATTATCACACAGACCAAACGTATTATAGTGGGAGATTGCTAATACTAGATATTTGTCTTTCAAGTGTTGCCAAAACTTCCTAAAAGTGGTCATTTTACCTGAACAGTTTCTCAGACATACCAGTGGGTGTTCAGACTGTTTAAAAATTATTCATTGAGAATAATTTGTATTTTGCTCAAAGTCAAAAATTTCTCTGACTTCTGGCAATTGGGTTATTTGAAAGGTCTGTGTTTCTAGAACAGTATTTCATTCAATAATGAGAGATATTCAAGGGCGAGGAAAATCATCAAAAGTGAAGAGGAACCAGAATTTACAAATACATGAACACTGCCCTGGAAGTAACTGGAGAATCTGAAATATTTTATTAGCTGTTAGTCTATAAAAACATCATTTAATGTTACTGTTTCTGGCATACAATATATTCTCTTTCTTTGGACATGTTCCTTCATGATACAAGACTCCAAAGGTTAAAAATCTTTTCCTTTTCCACAAAATATTTTAAAAATCACTCTATGTCTGAAAGAGAACTCATAAAGAAGCAACTGAGAATATTTTAAGAAATGTAGTTTTCCCGTAGCAATACCGGATGATGAACACTTAGATGCTAATAGGCTTGACTTTTGTTTGGATGATTCTTCTCCATAATTTTAGATATTGAGGTTAGACCACTGTAGAAATTGAGCTTAGACTTCTGAAGTTTTATTTTCAACATAAATTGGTTCAAATTAATTTAATTTTGCTATTTAATAGTTGTCCTGAGGAAATAGTTTATAGATAATCCAAGTATCCTATGAGAGATGAGTAATATTGTCTAATAATTTCAGATCATTAGAGCTAGGATCCTTTCCTGAGCGTATCTTGGTTTCACATTTATAATTGTGTGCAGTTAGGTTAAGTGGGTAAATTATTCAACATTCCTTAAAGTTACTTTGATTATATGAGAATGGTGAAAATAAATGCCTCATTCAGTTGAAATAAATGTGAAATAAGATATATAAAATGCATAGTAATGCACATAGCTATCATTCAAGAAATGTTTCCTCTCTTTCTTCTTCCAGTGTATTCCTCTCTCTCCTCTTTTTCCTTTTTTTCTGTGCGCTATGGGTGAGAGCAGTACAAAGAAAGCAAATATCTCCTCTATGTTCAGAAAAGGAAGTTATCTGATATGGAGGAAAGAATAAACAGAAAATTCTCTAAGTGTTCAAAGACCAAAGCCATGAGCGCTTACGTTGTTGTATATACTTCTATGTGTTGCCAATTTTCTAAAGTTTAGAAATGGCATTTTCTTTGTACTAATAACTTTTAGTTTACCAAGAATATTAAAGAAAAGTAAAAACCAAGAAATGTCTCAAAGTCAGGGACTTGAGTGAGCAGATGAGATGAGTGAACAGGCGAGAGTGGCAAGTGCCGTGGCTGATGTCTGCAGTACCTGACCAGGGCATAAGGCTGGGAGGATAGGCGGGTGAGGATCATCAGTTGGGCACCCCAGAGCCAGCTGTGTTTCCTGGAGGCACCAGATGGTTGGGAGAGGCTGAGATAAGTGCTCTGATTAGAGGAAGCCCAGCCCAGTGTGTGATGGGAGAACAAAACTATTCTTGGAGTCAGGAAGAATTCTCTGGGTGAAGGTGATGATACCTAAGTCAGGATAAGGAAGTGTAAAGAGATGAAAGTGTGTGGATTGAAGTGGGGGTTTGAAAGGACATTGTGTCAGACAAAGCAAAGATCTTGCGTTGAAAGGCCAAGGCAAGAGAAAGCATAGAACGTTCTGGAACACAGGCCTTTCCTTAAATGGGGAGAGGATATCCCTGATCTTTAACCATTTACTGAAAGGTCAGATGCTCTAAGAATAATTCCATTTAAAGTGTCAGACTTTTCTCCACCAATAGGGTGAGAGAGAACGAGGGAATCCAGTTTAGCAAGTAGCTACAAACTGAAGGGAATGCTTTGTGCTGTGATTCCTTAGGTCCCACGTTCAACTAATACTTTACGAGATGAAATGAAAGGCTACGTACATTCTCTGAAGACTTCAGTTCAGAGGCTGGTTTCTGAAATATACTTTTTTCTATAAATTGCTCTTGGGGGATGGGAATGAGAGAGTAAAGTAGGACTCTGTGCTCTCTTTGTGTCAGTCTCAGGACCGTGGTGAAGGGACCCAAAGTCAGGTACTATATTTTAAGTATTTATGGCACTATATGTTTAAGAGTAGGGACTTAAAGGATACACAACTCATTCATGAAAGAGCTTACTTCTGGGGAAAGGGACTGGAAATTGAAATAGAGGGAGAGATAGTTCTATATATCTGTATGTTTTTGATGGAGAAATCATAAGATCTTGCCAACATGGCTGCCATGGTTGATGCAAGACAACACAAAATGGCCTAACCCGCGACCGGCTTTCTTCCCGGAACTAGCGGTGGCTGGAGCCAAAAGTGCCAAACCTCGGGCCAAAAGCACTAACCTGAAACCTGCCATCCGCCCTAGCAGCAACGGTGACCAATCCCAGCCCGACACATGTCCCTGCATGCTCCCAGCCTACATAAGCCTGTGCACTTCCTCAATATAGCGGACGCCTTCCACTCACCCCTGAGGGTTGTCTCCTGAGTCGTTTCTTCGTGACTGTGTGCTGTGTGCTGTGTGACTGACTCAGTACGGCTGCTTACCCCCAGCCATCAGCTAACCAACAAGTGGCGCCCAACGTGGGGCTTGAGCCCACGACCCTGAGATTAAGAGTCTCAAAATCACAAGTAAAATATTAGCATTCATTGACCTTGGGAAAGGGTACCAGGTTTGTTCTATGATCTTCTATTTTCTAGAGTTTCTTTTAAAATAATCATTAGGTACCTCAGCTTATTTTTGTCTCTTGAGGGGCCCAGTACACTTTCATCTTTGCCGCATCTGAGAACCTCAGATCACCTGGAGAAGCAAAAATTAGCATCTCCTCTCTTTTGCACTTCATTAATTTCATGATTTTGCCACCTTTAAGGTGGATTGACTGCTAAAATTATCACTTAATGTTAATTTCCACAACCTATGGTAAAATCAAGAGATGAAACAAAATGGCCTTTTTTTTTTATTACTTAAATCTATGTATGGTGAAACTTAAAAAAAAATGTAACAGCACACCAAATAATTTGATAATTTAGACTTTTTGAAGTTTAGTTAAAGGGCTGGGTGTGTAAATTTAAAAAGAAAGAGAAAAAAAGCGAAGGATGGGAGAGCAGGAGAAAGAAGAAGGGGAGATATATTCATCTCATTATCAGTAGATGTCGGTGTTTTAAATTACTTTTAATGAGTTTTCATAGGGTTGCATATCATTGATGTGGACACTTGTGACCGCTACTCACTACTGTAGACTCTGAGCTCATGTTTTAACTTCTTGGTCAGAGTTTCTACAAACTTCAGCCTCATATTGTTTTAAAGAAGTTGCATTATCTCAACCTTTTAAGATAACATGGACATCACTGATGTGTAAACAATACGAGAATAAATTCTAGTTAGCAGAGAAGTGACTTATTTTTGAGAGTCAGATTGCTATTCTGTAGGGTTATACCAATTTACAGTTCTACCAAAAGACTATACGAAAGCCTCTTTCTTCAAGTCTTTCCCAACTGAGGTTCTTTCTTCCCCAATATGTTCCTCTTTTTAAATATAACAGATAGAAATGCTTATAATATCTTAATTGAATAATATTCTTGTACTAAGAACTTTTCATTAGTAATGCCATTTAATCACCTCAATGGCACTATCATTAACTCCATATTACAGGTGAGGAGCCAGGTTTAGGGAAATTCAGAGAATTGCCTGTAGTTGCACAAGTATTACGTGGTAAAACTGAAATTCATATCACAGCAGTCTGCATCCTGAGTCTACGCTCTCAGCCACTTTGTTGGACATCTCCCTAGTTGTTGTTTTTTTTACTTATTTATTTGATTACTACTGAGGCTGAACATGTATTATCCCCCAAACTTCTTGATAGGGAGGCCGTTAAAAGCATGGACTTGACATTGGACTCCCTGCCTTCAAATTCAGATGTTACCACTTACTAACCATGAAAATGAACAAATTATTCTCCAAAGTGAGGACAATAAGATGCCTACCTCTTAAAGTTGTAGTGAAAAGAAAGGTGACAGATAATATAGCAAATGCTTAGCTAAGTGGCTGATATATTACAAGCAAACAATAAATAGAAGTTGTTGTTGCGTTAAGAATGATACTAAAGTAAGAGGCTGTGTGAACAGAGGATAGAAATCAAGAATGTTGTTTGTTTCTTAAACCTGTATTTCATAAGCCAATTGTTGTTTTATGCATAACACTGAATAACCTTAATAGTCATCTGACTACCACTGGGTTGTAACTGTCATTCCAGGAATTGGACCAGAATGGCATTCATTTACTGATTCATTCAGAATTTAGTGATTTCCTACTCTGTGCTAGACACTTTAGGAACCAGAGACTGTCCAGTTGTGCTATCATTGATCTATTACTATTACTAGACACTCATCAAGGACTATAGGAAAGTTTTGGTGTATGTCAGTAAGAGATGATTATTTCCATAATTTAAAATGACAAAAGAGTCTAATAATACATCAGTAACCATTGTATAGTTTTGTTTAATCGCTTAGAAAGTATGTGTGTGGGTACTCAGATTTCTTTTAGAGGTTCACACCATAATATATTTTTCCATTCCTCAGGACTCATCAACATACCTGCAGTGGCCCTGGGAATATTTTCTGGGGGAATAATTATGAAAAAATTCAGAGTCAGTATGTATGGAGCTGCAAAACTCTACTTGGGATCATCTGTCTTTGGTTATCTCCTCTTCCTTTCCCTGTTTGCACTGGGCTGTGAAAATTCTCATGTGGCAGGACTAACTGTCTCCTATCAAGGGTATGTTCACTTATAAATAATTTGTCTTGTTTAATAAAATTAATGCTTTATAAAGTTAAGAAATACTTTGATTTTTAAACATAACTATAGGAGGAAAATTATTGTTTTATTGTGGGACTGCTAATAATACTTGTGACTTTGAATCCATTAGTCACCAAAATTTGTCACCTCCTTTGAATTTGAAAATGTCTTAGAGAAAAATAAAAAAATTCTAAGCCTATATCTTATTTTAGAGAATCAGCTTGATGGAAAATACAGGTTTTGAATTTTGCCTCTCCCTACTCTTAGTGAGGTGACTTTGTATTTAACCTAGCCTCAATTTTCCCATTTTGAAAATAGAAATAGCTGCTTTTTAAGGTTTTGTAAGGCTAAAGCAAGATAATATACTTGCCTGGCATAAAATAGGTGTTCCATTCATGGAAATAACTATTTTTTCTTTGAAAACCTGGAGAACCTGAATAGTTTCTGTACCATCTTCTGCAGTCTTTGTTGTGCTTGAGACATACACAGTTTCAGGAGAAAACAGCTATCCTGAAATCCAATGACCCACGTTACAGCTTCCTTCAGCTGCGAGTCTTGCTCTTGATCAGAATATTTATTGATTTTCTCATACCTATGTCATCCTGTACCTGCCTGAACACCTGAAACTCTACGGTGGCCCAAAAGCAGACACTTCTGATATCATGCTCCATAACCTGACAGGAACGTTGCTTCTTTTTTTTTACCACTTTATCTTCAACCCCTGCCTACGCTTCCTTCTGTGCTTATCTGTCTTGTCACTATGTTTCAACCTCCATCACCTTCATTACCTTCTACTACATGAGCACTATTTATAATATTCCTTCTAAGATGTCCAGGGAAACTAGGAATGCCAAGTTCATATGACCACTTCTGAGAGTTATTACAGCAATGTTAGACTTAACCATGTGTAGCATTGCCTTAACACTCACCAATGTAGATTAAGAATATTAATTGTAAACATGAATTGTAAGAAAGTTATGGAGAGAGTAGAAGCTCTATGGCATCTTTAACTAGCCATATCCTCATAGTAGGTTAACAGATGTGTGGAGTACTTTATATTTTACAATTTACAAAATACCTTAGCTTGCATTATTACCTCACTGGTGGCCTCAAAATAACTGTATGAGATAAGTTTTGTTATCCACATTTATAATTAACTTAGTTAAGAAAGGTCAATTAAGTTACCCAAAGTTAAATGGCTATAAAAGGTAGACATGAGCCTTGAACACAGGCCTGACTCTCAAAGTGTGATATGCTTTCTACCAAATCACAGTACCTCTAAGACAAACGCATAAACAGCTATCAGTTCAAAAATGTTGAGATTCACATTAAAGTTTATGCATATAATAAAAGATTAAATATTTTCAATAAAAGAGTATACACATTGTACAAGTGAATACTGTCTGCTTCAAAGAAGTCGCCTTGAAAGACTATAATTCACTTCAATAATGTGATCATTCTTAAAAACTTTCAAAAAATACTTCTTTTACAATTGTTTTATGTTTTTTTAAAGAATATCCTCAATAATGGCAAAGATTTAAATTCTAAAAGTAGCTTTGCCATTGAAAACAGCCAAAACAAATGTCAACATCATTGAGAAAATATCACTCCCAGCATGACTATCTTGAAAGAAAAATCTCATTTGAGTATTTCTTAAATACTTGTCAAAAATTCTTCATATAATTAATTTTTTAAATCACAGCTCTATCCTCAACACATCCTTCATATAACATGTTTACAATTAATTACTGCTTCAAGACAGCCTTTTAACTGATTTTCAGCAATATAAAAAAAAAATAGCTTTATGAAACACAAGATACTCTTGAGGGATTGCCCTGAACTGCTTTGCTCCAAAAGGCTATTTTAGCTCTGGACATTCAATAGGAACACTGTAGATAAGCTTTAGATATGGTAATGGAAGGAATCTTTCTTTTGCAATAATGAGAATAAGCCTGATATGAGACAGAAATCAGGGTCAAGAGGCATGGAAGAGTACTGCTTTTGGGATTGTCACCAATAAACAGCATGAATCTGAGCAAGTCAACTACGCATTTTGGATGGGTGACTTTCCTGCTCTGCCAAATGAGAGATGGACCTAGATCACTCCAAAACTCCACCCAACTCTGTTATTTTGCAAGCTGCTGAAATGCAATATACCAGAAATGGGACGGGTTTTAAAAAGGGGAATTTAGTAAGTTTCAAATTTACAGTTCTAAGCCCATGAAAATGCCCAAACTAAGGCATCCTGGTAAAGATGCCTTAATTCAAGGAAGGCTGATGGGTCAGGAATACCTCTGTTAGCTGGTAGCTCCTTGCTCCTGGATTCCATTGCTTTCAGCCTCTGTTCCTGTGGGGGTTCCTCACTTTGCTTCTCCAGGGCTGGCTTTCATCTCTTGGCATCTAGAATGTTCTGGCTTGCTTAACATCTCATGGCAACATCCGCTGGGCTCCAGGGATCTCCAGATACCTGTGTCTCCATTTTACAAGTATGGGCACCTGTGTCAGCTCTGGGCTCTGTCAACTCTGAGGCTTCTGTCATTTCTGACTCTCTCCAAAATATTTTCTTTTTTAAGGGATTCCTTATCTCCTAGAAGTGACCCACTGTCTCTCAGCCCTGGTGAGCCAGATAATAAGACTTGAAAATTAGCTTTGGGAAGGGTCCCAATTCAAGTGGTACATCAGAACAAATTCTCTGGTCTTCTGAACAAGAGGAAGATGGGTACAGAGAAGGAATTTGGGCCAGAAAAATAACAGCAAGCACAAAAGACAAGGATATGGAGAAAGAGACAACAGAAAAAATTAGATAACATAAGCAGTGGGGAGGGGTAAAATAAAACTTTTTTAAAAAGAGAAGAATAACCCAATACCCTGTAAAATACATAGATATTGTATTTCTGATGATAAGTCACAAATTGATCATCTTTTTCTTTTGCCACTTGATTTCAGGAAGCTTAGAACCAATGATAATGGGTAACTAAAATGTTGACCATGAGGTTAACAAACTTGAGAAATTTTTGGTCTTGCTTTTCCACTTTGTTTATATTTTACTACTTGCTGCATATGGTTTGTGTTTTAATTCACACAACCCTTCATAAAAATGAAAGTTATGAGCAAATGAATTTAAAACAGAAAAGGAAACAAATGAAACAACAAGGATCAATGGATGGCAAATAAGGAGCAGATAGAAGATACCATTGTAAAAGTACCCCTGTAGAAGCATAGAGGATATGAACAGTGCAAGAAGGATAACAAGAGAGGGATATTTTGGTTTGAAAGCTGCCAGAATGCAGTATACCAGAAATGGAACAGCTTTTAAAAAGAGGAATTTAATAAGTCACAAGTTTATAGTTCTAAGGAAGAGAAAGGGTCCAAATTAAGGCACCAACAAGAGGTCACCTTCACTCAAGAAAGGCCGATGGGTCTAGAACAGTCATGTGGCTGGCATCTGCTTGCTCCTTGGCTCCATTGCTTTCAGCCTGTGTTCCTGTGGGCATTCCTCACTTTGCTACTCTGGGGCTGGCTTTCATTTCTTAGCTTCCTTTGGCTCTCTCCAGGTTCTGGCTTGCTTAACATCTCATGGTGGCATCTGCTGGGCTCTAAACATCTGTGTCTCTGTTCTCTAAGTGTTGGCACCTAAATTATCTCTGTTCTGAAGTTCTATTGGCTCTATCTCTCTGTAGGCTCTGTAATTTTTCTGTCTCTCTCTAAAATGTTTCCTCTTTTATAGGATTCCAGTAAACTAATCCAGACCCAACTGGAACGGGTGGAGTCACCTCCATCTAATCAAAAGGTCACACCCATGATTGGGGTTACATCTCCTTGGAGATAATCTAATCAAAGGCTTATATATACATTATTGAATCAGGATTAAAAGAAACAGCTGCCTCCACAAGACTGAATCAGGATTAAATCACGGCTCTTCTGGAGTACATAATATTTTCAAATCAGCACAAGGGATTAAAATTCAGAGGGAGATGAAGAAACATGAAAGTGAGTGGGAAGGAATTTTGGAAGAGATGATTAGGAAGATAGAAAATGAGAGAGCAAAGAGGGAAGAAAAGAAAAGAGAAGACAATAGAAATTATGTAAAGTGATAAAAATAAGTCACCTTCTTGATGTCAAAGATGTGCTCATTCATATTTGTAACTATCTCCTCTACTCCCAGAACTAACAAGACTAGCCAGCTCCCAATAAAATTTTATGAATAAATGAATGGTAAGTTATTGAAATAGCATGTGAAGTTGAGAAAGAAAGGATGATATAAGATTTGGAAGAAATCCATAGAGTAGGAGGAGTATGTGGGAGAGAGAAAGGTTAGATGAACTGGCAGTGCATTTATTCATGAGATATACCATACACAAGTAGCATATGTCATGCCTACAAATGATGGAAATGTGTTCAAATAATGTTGACTGCTCAGCTATTTTTTAACTACACCATTAGCAATGGACATTCTACTGCTTCTGTGATAACAAGTCTGAAAGAAATTGACATACTCACAGTCATACATACATACATATGTATATCACCTGTAATATATTTAAGTAATGTCATAAATTGCTCTAAAATTTAGTTTATTTTTAGGCATTGTTAACCTATTTTTATACATCGTTGCATAGAAATATATTAGAAGGTGCTAGAGGCAGTGGACTTTAGAGCCATAATCAGAACATTGTGTGAAACTGAAATTGTAACATCATAATTAACTCACCCTTAAAGATCAGAATGAGCTGGGACTCAGCATCAAGGGATTGAGAAAAACTTCTTGACCAAAAGATGGCAGAGAGAAATGAGACAAAAGAAAGTGTCAATGGTTGAGAGACTTCAAACAGAGTCGAGAGGTTATCCTGGAGGTCATTCTTAACGCATTATGTAGATATCACCTTTTTGGTTAAGGTATATTGGAGAGGCTAGAGGGAAGTGCCTGAAAATGTAGAGCTGTATTCCAGTAGCCATGTTTCTTGAAGATGATTGTATAATGATGTAGCTTTCGCAACGTGACTGTGTGATTGTGAAAACCTGGTGTCTGATGCTCCTTTTATCTACAGTATAGACAGATGAGTAAAACATATGGATTAAAAATAAATAATAGGTGGAACAAATGTTAAAACAGATTTAGTAGATTGAAATGCTAGTGAGCAATGAAAGGGAGTGGTAAGGGCTATAGAAAAAAATAGGGGAAAGAAAGGCTAAAATATAATGGGTGGATAGAAATAGTAGCAGTCAATGAGAGGAAGAGGCAAGCGGTATAGTATGTATGAATTTTTTTCTTTTTGTTTCTTTTTCTGAATCGATGCAAGTGTTCTAAGAAATGATCATGGTGATGATATTGTGAGTTATTGACTATATACCAAGAATGTTAAGAATGTTTGTGTTCATATGTTGTCATGTTTAAAAAAAATTTTAAATAAATAAATAAAAAGAAAAAAATTGGTAATGAGAAATATAGTATTGAAAGGAAGTGAAGCATTTTCTTCCCCAAATGGGGAAATATACATGAAAAAGCCATAAGAAAGTGTATTCAATGTCAGAGAAGAGTGTAGAAAGCAGAGATATAATGGGTACAGATGAAGAAAGTCTTTCTTCTTCTCAGACAGGAGGAAGAAACTGATACTGGGAAATGGCAATGATGAAAAGCAGGAAGCGGGAAGGAACTCAAATTTATTGAGCACCTTAAATAAATATATTCAATAGTATCCTCAGAGGTTAAATGCAAGCATTTCAGATGCAGACAACCTGGAGTTGAATCCCAGTTCTGTCACTAATTAGTTATGAGATCTTGGGAAGAGTACTTAACCTTTTTAAGTCAGTGTCCTCATCTGTAAAATGCAGAGAAACCTAATATCAATCTAATAGTGAAAAAAAAAAGATCAGAAGCTGACACCTTTAAAAATGATTTCTGATAAAATTGTGTCTCCAAAATGCAAACTTTGTTGGCACTGCCATTTATATCACTTAACTCAAGAATAGGACTTCTAAATGCCACTAAAAGTAATACTTCATATTGTTATGTTTCCTTTCAGAACCAAACCTGTCTCTTATCATGAACGCGCTCTCTTTTCGGACTGCAACTCAAGGTGCAAATGTTCAGAGACAAAATGGGAACCTATGTGTGGTGAAAATGGAGTCACATATGCTTCGGCTTGTCTTGCTGGTTGTCAAAACTCTACCATGAGTGGAAAAAATATTGTAAGAAATCTTCACGTGTATGTCCATGGGCCTGTTATATAACTACCCAAATCTGTGGCGGCTTGACACAAATCCAGCAGCAGACCAAATGAGAAGGACACTGTTCTTTTTAAGTGTGTAGAATCAGGAAATGTGCTGCCATCACTAGTGGAAAGTAGTTGTTGAAAACAGTGGAGCAAGAATTAGAGTCATGGAACATGCTGGAAGAGACTTTTGTAATTACCTGTCCAGTTCTCCCATTTTACTTAAAAATAATATGAGCCTTGAGATGGGAAAGTCCCAGGTACAAGATCATACAACCAACTAAGGTCTGCTTTGGGATCTATGTCACCTGACATTGTGACCAGTGATCTGTGGAATTTGCAGAAAAAAACAGACAAATAGAGTTCAGTGGTAGGAAGTTTAGATGAAAGTATCAGTGACCTGATTGTTTGGAGACCAAAGGTTCTAGGATATCTCTGCCTGAGAAATAAAGTTAATTTGAATGATAATAAAACAGAGCAGATGTACTGGAATGGAGGGTTGCTATTGGGTAGAAAGATGGAGATGAAGTCAGAAGTATAGGTAAGAAATCAATTGTAAAGATAATATAACTCAGTCATTAGCAGATTCACCTGTCTAATCACATCTTTATATTTCTATCCCAAAGATGCACTCTTCCTTGCATTCACTGTTTACATTAGCACAGTATTCAGACTGTTTTCTACTTGTAATGGATGAAATCCATTATTATGTGACAGCCCTAGAGGTCTGTAAAAAAAAAAAAAAATCCATATTTATTTATATATACCTATCAACTAAATATGAATGCTTAGGAAACATTTGCAGAGAGTAATTCTTGTTGATTTGCTGTTTATCATACCATTATTTTGACATCTTTTATCAGAGCTAGAAGGTTCAGTCTAGCAATAGTGAATAAGACCACCCATCCACCTGAAATCAAAGATTTCACCCACCTTCCTTCTCTTTTATTTATTTCCATCCTTCCCTCCCCCCATGCCCCGCCCCCCGCCCAAGTTACTACACCTTTTGTTTATAACTGCATGAAGATTTGTCTTAACTGGAGCTATGATTCATTGAACACATTACATGTTAGGATCTAAGAGAGATTCTTAAAAAACAAAATTGCATTTAAATGTCATGGCCCTCAAGTAATTATGTATTATTTTACCCATTTTCCTTATAAGGAAATGAGGCTCTAAAATATAAAGGACTTGCCCAAACTCATATATCTAGAAAGTGGCAAAGTCAAGATCCAAGAGCTTTTTGCATGGCATAAAAAGAAATCTATATTGTTCATCTTTCTGGAAAAGGAAATACTAGGTTTAGTTCATTGTTATTTATTCTCATTGTTTATCCCCCAATTCATAAAATCTTTTGTATGAAAATGACAATTCATTATATACGTATTCATACAGGAAATGTAAGAAAGAAACAGATATAATAAAAATTGCATTTCTTGGCTATCTAGTCCTACTAGTTGAGCTTTAAACAGCAGAAATATGTTTCCAGTAACTACACATTCTGTCATATTCTCAAATTCTATCCATTTATTTATCTGATTTTCAATGAATTCTTAAAATGTGCGAGACACTATTTTATGTAGTGTACAATGACAAAGCAAGTAATTTTGGCCTTCATAGAGGTTATATTCTAAAGGGGAAATATAGCTTAAGAATAAATATATAGTGTCATGATGGAGGGGTAATAAGTACTGTGAAGAAAAACAAATCACGATAACAGGATGAAGAGAGTGGTGGTGCTATTTTGAATGGATGGTCATGGAAATTCTCTCTACTGTAATATCTGGGCAGAAACCTGAACTGTGGGTGCCAATGATGCAGCTGTCTAGAAGAGCTGCCCGGGCAGAGAAAACAGAAAGGACATGGGTAGACTGCCATGTTTGAGAATTGGCAATAACAAAATAGGAACCCATGTGTGTGGCTGAAGCAAAGAGAGGGAAGAGCATTTAGGGGTGAGATTGGAGTAGAATCCATGAGTTACATTGTGTAGTTTGTCAGCCACAAGGAGGATTGGAGCTTTTCTATTAAATATGATGGGAAGCCTTGGTCAAGGGCAGTGATGCAATCTGACAACCTCTAAAAAGACTCACTTGGTTACTGTGAGTCTAGACTATGCTGGATATGTGAGTGGAAAGTGGTTGAGCATTGCAGACAAGGCAGGAAAGACTAGTGGCTTAGACCTGAGAGTGGTGTTGAAGGTGGTAAGGTATGCATGGATTTGGTAGCATTTGCTAAAGGATTGTTACTGTAGGGTTAGTAGCTTGTAAACCAACTAAAATTTGCTATTTGGGTAGTAGAATGTTTTATGTCTATAGATTCTGCTTTGTACAACATGCCCTAACAAAGAAAAGTTCAAGAATACGTCCTCCATTGTATATAGAATGCATGTATAACATACTGTAAACCTTTTTAATAAATATTTATCCCTATTATGTTACAGATATTTTATAACTGCACGTGTGTGGGAATTACAGCGTCTAAATCAGGAAATTCCTCAGCCCTGGTGGGCAAATGTCAGAAAGACAATGGATGCCCCAACATGTTTTTGTATTTCCTTGTAATTTCTGTCATCACATCCTATACTTTATCCCTAGGTGGCATACCTGGATACATTTTGCTTCTGAGGTGAACACTGATTCTCTCTCCTAGTATTACTATATAAGGTGAAATATAATCATCTAGAGCAGTGATGTCAAATTCTGTTCTGGGGAAACATTAAGACTCCTTAAAGAGCTCTTAGGGAACTTGGTCCCATATCCTTTTACCAGTTTTATATGTTGCCTGCTTTAAAGTTTCTTTGTGTAAACATGTGATTGAGTACAAGTTTTCTTAGCTAAAAATATTTGCAAATCACTGGTCTAGAGAACAGCATTAGGATCATTTATCACTAAAATCACTCAATAAATAGAGTATGCTACTTTCTAATGCTAGTATACAAAATTTAGCTAGTCTAGACAAGATGTGATTAAATTAAATATAATTTCAACAAATTTATGATTGGTACAATTTAAAAGACACTTTAAAGGCCCATATGATATCAAGATGTTTTCCATTTATTTTTATATATAGGCTATTACTTTTCTATGTATTCTTTCCCAGATTGGGATTATCTGGGGGAATCTTATGGTTATTGTATCAGTTGGTGATTCTAATCAATGAAAATGGTGTCAGTAATGTCATATATCTTTTTTTCACAAAACCTTTCTAAAAGAATTTTTAAAGCTATGTACTCCCTTGCATATTTTTAAGTTGATATACAAAAATTTTTATCATGTTTCACTTGTGACTAGGCACTGATCTCCAGTACATATATATGTAGTGAGTAAATCACTCTTTTAATATATTCAATGGGATCTAAAGGCATGGTAAACAGATGATACCCAAACCACCCAATTAAAAACTATTTGAAATAAAAAAAAAACTATTTGTAACATCTTTAATATTAAAAAATGATACATCTTTTCTTTTCTTCCTTCAGCTTATATCTTTATTCAACTTCTTTATTCAACTTCCTTATAGAATTTTCTTCTATTGTAATATAATTTTTAAATGAACATTTTAAATTTATTATCCTATTATATGTCAGCATAAAAATGTATACAAATTCAAATTTTTAAATATTGGTCTTCTAACCAGGATGCTCAGTGAAAAAATTTTCTTGGTTATTGAATTAGTTTTGCAAATATTACATAATTGATGTGCAAATATTACACAATTGATCAAAATAACATAAAATAGTATAAATTTTAGAAAAGTTATTAAACATAAAAAGGAAAAATTTTTCTGGAATCAATCTTTTATGAGGTGAAATGGGTGATTTTTAAATTAACACTTATTTTCCAAGGATTACTATTAATTTTTTTCTAAAATGAGACAAATGAAAAATACTGTACTCATCTTTAATTTCCATATTTATGTATATTATGTAAATTGATTAGTAAAGAGAAACAGAATTTAGAATGTAACTTACACAAATCTGTTATTCAAAAGATTTTAGTGAGAACATGAGACACTGAGTTTGGTGAAAACATGGGATATTTAAATGGAAAAATGGGAGCATGAGCTTAGAAAGATGGAAACACATTGCTCTAGAATTCCTAGAATTCTAGAAAAAAAAAAAGAGTTTTTCTTCATGGCCCAAACCAGGGCCATTTCTTCCACACCATCATACACTGCGCCAAGAAATCAACTAGGCCAAGTGAAGAAAGACTCAGGCTATTATAGGAAGGAGTTTCCTTACTTCCAGTCCCCCACATATACCAAGGTATATTTTTTTATATTAGAAGGGCTCCCCCTGAGTTGAAGGAGAAAAGTCTCTTTTAGAGCAGAGACTAAATGAGATGATACATATGAAGTACTTAGCACCACGGTTAACACTCAATAGCCATCATATATCATCATGATTATTACAATTATGATCCATAGGCTAATCAGTTAAGCCTATATAGACATATTAATGATGCTTTTGTTAATTTGGGCTAGCTGATAAATTCAGGACTTCTCTATTCAGCACCATCACTCAGTATGCCACAATGATTGTTTCAACTCTGGTCAATTTAGTTCTGTGCTTTTATACCAGAAGTCACAAAATACTAGTTACACACTATTATTTCTTTACTGTTGCTTCAAATTCTTTCAATTTCTTAGAAATTTGGCTTTATTTTCTGTGGGTCTGTTATTTTACTGATTGAATTGATTTTGCTTTGCCCATCAGCATTTGAATATGTCATATAGTGGTGCTTTGCCTTCTAGAAATATTAACTATAAGCTTCTTGAGCCATTAGATGTTAAGTGAACACGGCTTTTTCCTATTTTGCCATCCCAATGCCTAGCATACTAGTGGAGCCTCCATAAATGCTACTTGAATACTAACATCATTTCAAGTATATTAAGTAGATTATCACTAATATTTCTATTTGTTTTCATGACCATATTTTTTAAATTGTGCTTTTATTACTTTAGGTGCATAAAGCCACAACTTAAGTCTTTTGCCCTGGGTATCTACACCTTAGCAATAAGAGTCCTTGGTAAGTATAATCTATGCTTTAACTTATGGTAGCCACCACAAATGTATTTTGAATACTTTTCTAAATATTTTTACAGAATTGCTATGCATAACTTATTTACACAGGTGAAGTACATATTCCTTTTATTTCCTTTTTCATTCATTTTTTCCTTCCTTTTCTCTTCCTTTATTCAAGAGGCATTTTTTGAGTACCTAAGATATAATAAATGATCTGGTGAGATTAATGACAATTTTTGATTAACAGCGCTCCTCTTCCAATACTGGCCTATTGTCAAAAGATCTATTGCTATTATGGGAGAGCCCTCTAAGAGGAGAGCAGAAAAGCAGTGTGTCAATGAGAAATGCCAAAAACTAAATATGAGTTTTTCAGTTATTTAAATGGAAGGAATTCTTTTCACCTATTCTCAATGTTCTTCCTTAAAATATGGTATAAGGAAGAAAGATATGATTATTCAAATAATCAAAGTATGGTTTTCACTTGGTAATTCTTTTAAATGTTATTGGAATATTTTCTCTGGCCACCAAAGTTTTCAATATGAATTAGTTAAAACACACACACACAAAAAAAAGCCTGAATGAAGCATAGAAAATCTCTATCCTTCAGTTATTTATTTTCTGAAGAACAAAGTAAAATAATTGTAAATATTCCTCTGTAATTTGACAAACAAGAACTGTCTTGGAAGAGAATCAAACTCTCACCTTTAGAATATTGAAATTAAACTTGGTTTATATAGATATTGATACAGAGTAGCTATAATATATATGCTGATGCAATATAATCCTGATAGAGTTGGAGAAGCAACAAATATGGAGGTATATGCCACATGGCTGGCTCTAATTTTACAACATAGAAATAGAGATTCTATAGAAAAATGGCAGATTATTGACCCTAATTTATATCTTTGGAAATCTAGATATAATATATACAGTGCAAGAAAAGTTTCAAGTAAAAAAAAGTCATAAAAGTGATTCCATAAAAATATAAACATATCTGAAAAAAGGCCAAAACTATCACAGCAAAATCAAAGTAAATGACAAACTGGGAAACAATTATGCAATTTATGTGACAGACAAGTTGCTAATATACCTATTGGAGAGCTTCTAAATATTAAGAAGAAAAAGACAAATAACCATACAGAAAAATGGTTAAAAGATAGGAAAGCCATTTCATAGAATAAATAAATGTGATAACTTTTAATATATAAAAAGATGCTCAAACTCTCATAATAAATATCATTTAAAACTAGACTTAGCAAACAGCCAACTTCTGATCAACCAAGATGGTGGCATGAGATACTCCAGGGTTCCATTCCCCCACAGAATCTTTGAACAACTAGCAAAATCTGGCAGAGCTGCCTTCTTCTACACAGCTCCAGAAAACAGCAAAGTGTTGTAGTAACTGTGTGAGTGCCAAATCAAGAGGAACAACTTGTTTTTTTTGATTAGCTGCTGGAAAATCCCTGTCCTATTACCAACTGGATAAAACCTTAAGGATCAGAGAGATCATAGACTAAATTACAGAGTTAGCACATTAAAATATTAAAATGTACAGAGTGCAACAAAAGATTATAAGACAAACAAAGAAGCAGGAAATGATGACCCATCAAAAGGAACAAAACTTGAGAAACCACCAACAAAAAAATACCAGACAAAGATAATTAAAAAATGACCTTCGATATTCTCAAAGAACTAAAGGAATCCACAGAGAAAGAACTAAATGATATCAGGAAAATTGCATATGAACACAATAAGAATCTCAAAAAAGAGAAAGAAATTATAAAAGGGAACCAAACAGAATTACTGAAGTTGTCCACAATAATTGAAATAAAAAATTCCCTACAGGGTTTCAATAGAAGATTGGAATTGGCAGAAGAAAGAATCAGTGAATCAGTCTGAAATATTCAGGCTGAGGAGCAGGGAAAAAAGAAAAAAAGAATGAAGAAAAGTGAACAGACACTAAAAGACTTGGAGGACACCATAAAGCATAACAATAAGCACATTATGAGAGTCTCATAAGAATAAGAAACAGAACAGGGCAGAAGGAATAGTCAAAGAAATAATGGCAGAAAACTTCCAAAATTTAGCAAAAGCTCAGTAATCCCAAAACAGGATAAAGTTGAAGAGAAGCATGCCCAGACACATTACAATCAAACTATAAGATTAAATTCTGATTTCTCATCAGAAACCATGGAGACAAGGAGCAATGGGACAAAATATTTAAGGGCTGAAAGAAAATAATTGCCAACTAAGATTTTTATGTGTGGTGAAAATTTCTTTCAAAAATCAGGGAAAGTTTAAGTCATCCTCTGCTAAGGGAGTTTGTCACCACTACAAGCATTGCTAAAGGGATTCATTTAGACTGAAATGAATGGACACTAGATAGCACAAAGTGGCATAAAGAAAGTAGCCAGTAAAAGTAACTGCATGGATAATTATAAATTCCACTAGTATTTTTACTATTCATAGGATATAAAATACAAATACATAACAGTAAGGATAAATTTATTATTTCGGACACAGCGTATATGCATATAATTTGTGAGAACAAAAAAATGTAGGAGGATGGGGGCTATAAGAATTTTTTGTGCACACTATTGAATTAAGCTGGTATCAAGTCAGATGAGATTGTTACAGATTTAGGGTATTAAATTTAAAATTTAGGATATTAAATTTCAGCCCTATGGTAATCACAAAGAAAATATCTGAAAAATACACCTAGAAGAAAATGAGAAGGGAATCAAAATGGTTTACTACAAAAGAGCAAATAAATGTAAAAATAGGTAGTAATAGCATAATTGAGGGACAAAAAGGATATAAAACTTACAAAGACAAAATAGCTAAATGGCAGAAGGTCCTGCATTACCAGAAGTTACTTTACCTATACCTAATATCAGGTAAAAATAGACTTTCAGTCAAAAACTGTTATGAGGACAAAAATGACATTATATACTGGTAAAGAGTTCATTTCAACAAGACATAACAATTGTAAATATACATTCATATAATGCAGAGCCCCAAAATATGAAAAAATATTGACTGACTTAAAGTCAGAAATAGACAGTCTACATTAATAGTAGAAGACATCAAAGTATCACTTTTAACAATATAAAACATCTAGACAAAAATTCTGAAAGGAAATAGAACTGAACGATACTATAAAACAACTAGACCTAGCAGACATACAGAAAACCTTCACCCAACAATAGCAGAATACACATTCTTTTTCAGTGTACATGGATGCTTCCCTAGGACAGACCATATGTTAGATCACAAAGCAAGTCCAAATAAATTTTAAAATATTGAAATCAAATAGTGTATGTTCTCTGACTACAATGACATAAAGCTAGAAATAAAACAAATTGACAAAAATAAATTAGAAAATTGACAAATATGTACAAATTAAATCACACAGTCTTAATAATCAATGGGTTAAAGAAGAAGAAACCACAAAATTACAAAATGAAAACACAAGATCACAAAACTTATGGGATGCAGCAAAGGCATGCTGAGGGAAATATATAACTCTAAATGATTACATTTACAAAGAAAAAAGAAGTTCGTGACTTAACCTCACACTTTGAGGAACTAGAAAAAGAAGAGTAAGCAAAACCCAAACTGAGTAGCAGAAGGAAATAATAAAGATCAAACTGCAGGTGAATGAAATAGAGAATAAAAAAAAAACAACATATACTTTCCTCAAATGATGTAGAAAAGGCGTTTGTCAAAATATACCACCACTTCCTAACAAAAAATACTTAGAATACTAGGAATAGTACAAAATTTCTCCAACATGATAAAGGGAATACATGAAAAACTCATCACTAACATCACACTTAATGATGATAAACTGAAAACTTCTCCCTACCAACACAAAGAGTGAACAAGACATTGAGGATGCTTGTTTTCAATGCTGCTATTCAACATTGTACTAGAAGTTTAAGTTAGGTGATTAGTCTGGACAAAGGAATAAAAGGCATACAAATTGGAAAGGAAGAAGAAAAACTCCCTAATTGCAGATGACATGATCCTATATATAAAAAATCCTGAAAAATTCCAAACAAATCTACTAGAGCTAATAACCGAACCCTACCCAACTGGTAGGGTACAGGTCAGTATGCAAATATCACTGGTATTTCCACACACTAGCGAAGAACAATCTGAAAGTCAATCAAGAAAATTATCCATTTACAATAACAAATAAAAGAATAAGTCAATATATCTAGGAATAAATTTAACCAGGGATGTAAAGAATTTGGACATAGAAAACTACAAACATTGCTGAAAGAGATTAAAGACCTAAATAAATGTAGGGTCATACTGAATTCATATATTGAAAGATGAATGGATAAATAAAATGTCAAATATACACATACTGGAATATTATTCAGCTGTAAAAGGAATGAAGCTCTGACACATGACAAATGGATGAACAAATGGATAAATCAGCAGACTTAAAATTGCATTCTTACTGATATGAAATAATTAGCATATGTAAATTTATCGATTCAGAAACTATAATACAGGTTACAGGGGCAGGGGTGAGGGGAGAGAACAGGGAATTAATGATTAGCTGTTACAGAGTTTCTGTTTGGGGTGATGGGAAATTAAGGTAACTGATGGTGGTGGTTGCACAATATTGTGATTGTAATTAACACCACTGAACTGTATATTTGAAAGTGGTTAAAATGAGAAATTTTAGGCTACAAGGATAAAAATTAAAAAAAAAACTGCAACACAGAGCGAACCCTAATACAACTAAGCATTATAGTTCATATAATTTAATAATATTGTTTCGTCAATTGTAATGAAGGTACCACATAAATGCAAAATGTTAATTATAGGGAAAACAACTTGTGTGGGACTTTCTTTATAATTTTTATGTAAAACTACAACTGTTCTAGTATGTTTTTTAATCAACAAGAACATCTCCATGAATAAGAATTTTTTTAAAAAATTATAGAAGTACAATTTTTTATTTATCAGAGTGGCATATCACCAAATTTTATTAATAGTAATTGGAAAATAGGTATTCTTCACACTGCTGTTAAGAAAATGATACCTTTCTTACATAGCGTTATTTAGCAATAGCTAGCAAAATTACACAAGGATTTACCTTTTGACCAGCAATGTCATTTCTAAGAAATGATAACAAAATTTTGCTAGCAAAAAATGAAGTTTCTAACCATTATGCATAAGACTAATCATTGTGGCATTATTTGTTAGTAGTAACAGACTTCAAGCAGTCTAAATGTCTGTCAGTTTGAGACTGGTTAAATGAATTATGATAAAACACATAATGGACAACTATTCATCTATAAGTATGAATGCAGAGGGCCTCTATCTAATTTAACAATTGATCTCCATGGTCTGGTATTAAGTGAAAAGAAATAAAATGCAGAATAATGTTTATAGTATGATTTCTTTTGTATAAGAAGTGTTGAGAGGTGGAAGTAGAGACAAGCAAAAATATTTGCTCTTATTTTTTTTAAAAAAGTAACAATGGAATGTTTAGTAATAGGGGAAGAAAGGAAAGAAGGAAGAGAGGACAGGATGGAAAGGAGACTTTGTAAATGCCACTTAATGTAATTTTATTGTGAAATTATGTAAAGGTTTTATATAATTTGAAAACAAATTTAAATTAAACCGAGAGATTGTCAAACAAACTAAAACTAGCTGTATATAGAATTGGTGACATAAACACACAGAAAATACTTTAAATGATTCAAAAAGAGGTTTTATCATATCTCCATACCTTCACTGCAATTACAGTGTTATCATTAACACTAACATTGGTATTGTTATGCCAAAACCATCATATATTTTAAAGGTAAAGCAAATAAGATGTTTATATTACTAGGAATAAATATTTTCAGTGCAATCAAAAAGAAAAAAAGTAAAAAATAAAATAATTTAAGTAAAATTCATTCTTAAATTTTAATTTACGATATCAATAGGAACTCATATTCTTTTATTTTAAAATAATGCATAGCATGGCTCTGTGTGAACAATCCAGAAGCTGTGATAACCCAGGAGAAATGTACACCCATGGTAGTCAGTGTACGATATCTAAGTGTCAATTCCAATAAAGGAACCATGCCATCTTGGAAAAATGACTGATTCAAATCTAGGTTTGAAAGTGCATAAGATGATTATGGGATTTTTTTGTGTGCTGGAAAGTGAGAGACACAAGACCAATTTGAAGAGATTAGTTTAAAGTGGGATAATTTCAGGAGCAAACAAAGTAATAACAGTGATAGTGTCTTGAAATACATCAAATATGTAAAAACTGTGAGTGCCATCGTGATCATTTTAAAAATTTAGAGGACACCAGGCCACTGACTCGTTATACTTAAAATTGATAAAAATAAATAGGTACCAAATACTCCAGATCTAATGTTTTATATATATATATTTATTGCTCTGCTTGTTCATAATGAACTCCCATGCATCCATTAGTCAATTTCAGCAACTGATAACATGGCCCATCTTAATTCATCGGTATTCCTATGCATTTTTCTACTTGATTAATCTGAAATAAGTCTCTGACAGCCTATCATTTCATCCATACAATTTTTTTTGGTAAGTACTTCTAATTTAAATGATAGACATTTTTTTAAATTTATGGTTATCATATCTTAAAAAAAACTGTAATATCAATTATCCAATTAGTGTTCAATTAGCTGATATCTTTCCTTACAAATTGTTTGAAAATCAAGAACCAAACAAGGTCCACATATTGCGTTTGAGTAATATACATCTCAAATCTCTTTCAATTTATACGTTCCACTTTCCTCTCCTCTCCCCCTTTCAACTATTTTGAAAAATTTCAAACCTACAGAAACGAAGGAAATACAATGTATACCTGTATAACTGACACTTGGATTCATCAAGTGTGTCCAAAACCAAAATTTTTTCTCCTCTCTCAGCACATGTATATGTTGCTCAACCACTTGAAAAAAAATGTATTATACATCATGACACATATCCAAAGACCTTAGCTTAAGAGAGCAAGTACATCCTTTGCATTAACACAATACCATTATCACACATAAGAAACCGAACATTGATACAATAATGTATCTAATATACATTCCATATTCAAATTTATTTTATTAGGATTTTAATATCTTCTTTAGCATTTTTCCCCTTTTGATCAAGGATTTAATAAAAACTCCATATTCCATTAAGTTAGCTTTTTTGATCTCCAACAACAACCCTGATCATTTTTTTGTCTTTTGCAACAATGACATTTTTTTAAGAGGCAAAGTGTTGTTTTGTAGCATACTGGATTTGTCTAATTGTTTGCTTTTGATTATGCACAGATGAAATATTTTTGACAATAATATTGCATAGGTGATATTGTGTGTTTTTCAGTACATCATATCAGGAAGCATATAACTTATGTGTGTCCCATCGTTGGGAATTTTAAGTTTGATCTACTGGTGGAAAAGATGTCCACCAGTTTTCTCCATCATAAAAGTACCTTTCTCCTTTTTAATTAGTAAGTAACCTCTGATGTGATACCTTGAGTCTATGTGAATATTCTGTTCCCTTAAGATATCTTTTACCTGAAGTTTAAGCCACCACTGACAATTCTTAATTGACTCGATTATTACATGGGTATTTGAAAAATTTAGATAGACCTTAAAGAGAAAATGTTGTTCTTTTTTTTCAATATTTCCTGTTTGTCATCAAGGAACAAATGGATAATCTCTGAAGTTTCGAGGGGCCACAAATATTCCTAGACAACTGTTAAGATTCAGCGCGAATATTTCATCCTATTTAAGCATAAAAAGAAATTTTAAAACAGATGATAAAATACATAAAGGAGATTAATGCAGAAAAAGTCCAGGCAATCGAAGTAAATGAGTGACTAGGCAGGGAGGCGGCTTAACAGAGTTGGAGAGTGAACTCCTTGTCTTTGCAGCAGGTGGGAGGGCAAAGACGGAGGCATCTGCTATTCAACTCCAGCCAACTGTTAGCTAAATTCAGCAGTTTTTAAGAGAATACAAAACTTGTGATTTTCTATACATAAAATATTCTGGCCTTTAAAATCACCTACTAATTAAAATAATAAAATAAAAAGCAAAACCTATGCAGGCTAAATAACAGCTGTGGATGGACCATCAGTTTGAACCATACAGAATATAAAATCGAGTTGTGACCAGAACACAGACAGAGCATATTTTGGTAAGGCCTGAATAAAACTTGGACAGCGACTCACCGTGATGAAGAAGATCACAGTTTATGATGTCTCTTATATACAAGTTTTAGCCAAAATATTTTAAGGTGAGAAGTCATTAATATACTTGTGCTGAAATTCGTATATGAGAGACATCTTTATTCTCCAAAGAGGGATTGAATTGTCGACCAACATATATTAAGAACCTACTGGGGCTTATAGCTTGATTAAGAAAGATCTGGCCCCTGCCCCTGTGGAGCTTACAGTCTCACGGGAAAGGCAGACACTAAGCAAGCCATCGCAGGAGCATTGGAAGTTTCTAAATGGAAGTAAAAATGCTATGGGATGCAGAGCAAAAAGAACTAATGCAGTTCAGGGGATTAAAACAGCCTTTCCTGAAGGAGTAACATTTAAACTGAAATTCAAAGGTGAATGAATGTTAAAAAGGAAGAGAAAGGAAAAGAGCTTTAAAGAACGCATCAGAAGGCATGTAAGAAAGAGGGAAGAATATTTTAAGCACTGAAAGAAATCAAGTAAAGTAGGAGTCTGAAATAAAAAGCAATGAATGTTGCCTAGAATAAGGTGGGAAATGTAGATGGGGCTCAGTGGCTAGTTAGCTATTCTTGTATTGAGAACAATTCTTGGGTATTTACCTATTTAATTGAATGATCTACCATCTCTATGATGATCGATTGGCATGGGTTAAGGGAGGAATCAGAAAGAATCAGCAATTGGTTGTTGCTTTAAATCAGGATAAAAGTGGTGGCAGTAGGAATGGAGAGAAGGGAACGTGTTTAAGATATACCAGGGAGGTGGAATTGGCATGATTTGGGTACAAACTAAATGTGATGATGGTGTTAAAGATGACTTCCAAGAATTTCCAGTGAATAGGGGACAGCTTTGGGAAGGAAAGGGATGAGCTCAAGTTGTGTTCCAAGTGCCTGAGAGACATCCTCCTTGAAATAGCCACAGGGCAGTTATATCATGATTCTGGAGCTGCAGAGAAAAGACTGGGCTAGAGAGAGAGAGAGGGTTGGAATATTTCAAAGTGTAATCTGGTACCACATTCCTAATCATATGTTTTCTGTATCAACTAAAATTTCATTTTACATCCAATCACCATTTGGGTCTTGAAGCAGCTGCCTGATACTGATATTTAGTAGATGGGATCTGACTCTTCCTTTACACGTCCATCTATTAATTGAAGCCCTGTTATCTCCACAACTCTATTTCTTAGACTAAAATTAAGTGGCTCCAGATAGGATAACCAAAATGATGTGTACTGTTTTTCCTCACAGCAGGAATCCCAGCTCCGGTATATTTTGGAGTTTTGATTGACACCTCATGTCTCAAATGGGGAATTCAAAGATGTGGAAGTAAAGGATCCTGCAGATTCTACGATTCAGATGCTTTTAGGTACTCGATCAAATGGCTTCCAGCATCTCGCTACTCCAACATCCCCAATGCGTACACAGCAACTGACACAAATAACTCTTCACATACTTACACTGAAAGGAAAGGAGCATCTAATCAAAAAGCATGTTCTCTTTTACAGACTTGTTCCATTATTTCATTATTTGGATAGATCTTTGTTTTTGTTTTTCCTCCTCATTACTAACCTTGATTCCCACTTTAAATGAGTCGTGTTTTTTTTTTTAATATCATATAAAATTCCAGAAAAGAGAATTTTGAAAGTTTATGCACACAAAGGGGTAAGTAATTCCCTGAAACTTAGAAGCATTTAAATTTAGGTCACATTTGGGGCTTAAATCTATTCTTTTTCAAACTGAGCCAAACTGTACCATTTACGTCAGATATAATCCCCCTGGGCAAGAGTTGGATTTGGCTCTAAATCTGTCTGGCTTTTACGGCCAAACTGATGTTCAATTATTCCAGTACTTGAAGTGCATAAAAGTAAAAGGTTTTCTCTGTTTGTGTGAGTGGGTGTGGGGGTTGGAGGCATGGCTTTTTCACTGTGCTATCATTCAGTTCAATTCATCAAACATTTAGTCCCCTTACTGCTAAAAGCAATGCTTCAATGGTTTAAAAGCCGGAAGGATTTTTTTTTTTTTTTTTTTTTAGATTTATAAGCCGAGCATTTTCTAGAGACATAAACCTGGTACTGATCTGTGTAAATTGGATTTGAATTGAGCAGCCCACCTCAAATAAGTTTGTTGGATTTAATAGGCTCTGATGTAATGTGAGAAATTTCTTTCGGTCTTTGAAGGGGACCCAATCTGTGAGTATAATTTGGGCTTTACTCACATATTTGCTAAGGCTATATTCACTCTCATGTAAAGACAATATAACTCGGAGACTGAGGATCTGTATACAAGGAGACCAGAATGACTCATTCAACCTGCCCGTCCACATCTTACCATCTTCGAACAGAAATGTAGATCTACAGGCTTCTCACGGAAGGCACTGATTTAAGCCTTACTCTGCTCTCCTGGGAGCTCTGATTGACCTTAGCAGTGCTTCCTGCACTTCTTCAGTAGAAGTGAATCTGGGCAAGATCTGAGGGAGGGTGACCACATAGTTTGTCATTCAAACCTGGATACTTTTGAGCATGAAAGGGAGCACTATTAAAAATTACACTGGGGCAACAGTAGCATAAACTGGGGATGATCTGGGCAAACAGGGGTATGGTCGCCAGGTCTAAGGGAATGATTTACAGAGAGGATGGAGCTGATTATGTAATTCATAGTAACTGAAAATGACGTTATTACTAAGAAATTGCTTTATAATAGCAAACGGCTTTCAATAGTCTGCTGTGTTCACAGAAGGGCCTCTAATAGCCACTGAATTTGCATTTTTAAAGTAAACCACCTGCATCTTCTTCTTCTTTTTCATTTTATCTCAGTTTGAGTAGTTGGAATGATTATAACTGAGACTCTCTCTCCTTCTAGACACATATATCTGGGACTAACGGTGATATTGGGAACAATGTCCATTTTCCTGAGTATTGCAGTACTTTTCATTTTAAAGAAAAAATATGTTTCCAAATATAGAAATTTTATAGCCAAGAGAGAAAGAAGCATGGCCTCTACAAGAATCACGGAGGACACAACTTCAAAAAAATGACGACCTGAAGCCTTGTTTTCTGATTTCTGAAAAGCCTGTGAACAAAATAAATTTTAAACAAAAGGATCTTAAATGTATAATTTCTTTCCCCTTTCAAAAACTGTCTTTGTTTTTGATCCTAGGTGTGTATTAGATAATATACCAAATATATTTAAACATGTTACAGAGAATGAAGATGATAGTTAATTTCAAACCTTTTAATTCAGATGCAAATTCTTTATATTAATTACTCAGGCTGTTGAATTTTTCTTTGTGCCCATTTATTAACTATATTCCTAGTAGAACACTTGTCCCTATTGCCTAATGGTTATGTGTAAAGGAATTTATGAAGTGAAATACTTGTCTGGGGTAAAAGAATACTGCTACATCACCATCATCCATCCATACTCAAAACTTTACAGTCAACCTAAATAGAAATTCTGTCATTATTGGGAGTGTAACTCACAGCACCGAGTTATATATATGTGAATGAGATTAAAAGAGGAAATTTTAGATTGTATGTATGTTACTGGGATAAATATTGAAAGATACAACATAGGACAGTATGATGGAGTGAGCCTTCTCGTGGACAATGGATGATAGTTTCATGAATTGTAACAAATATTCTGCACTAAAGCAAGGTGTTAATAATAGGGTGGTATATGGGGAAAAACTAGGCCTGATGTAAATATGGACTATAGTTTATTTGTACAGTTTTAATATTCTTTCAACAATTGTAACAAAGTTACCACACTAATGTCAACAACAGGGGGTATGTGGGAATAGTATAATTTTTACATGATTTTTCTGTAAACCTTCAACTTATCTAATTAAAAAAAGTAAATAAAAAAGTAAAATTTAAAAAA